>JARJHM010000765.1:0-151444 GCA_033356055.1 Carex pumila | reverse complement strand
GATATCGAACTATTCATATTATAAAAATCGAATTATAAACACGTAATAATATTTATACGACACTATAAAAAAAACAGAAAAAAAATATTAAACAAAACAGAAAAAAAAAACAAAAACGGAAAAACAAAACAGAAAAAAAAAAAAAACTGAAAAAAACCGGAAAGAAAAACAGAAAAAAGAAGGAAAAAACAGAAAAAAAAGGGCGGACCGGACCCGTACCCGGATACCCGGATCCGTACCCGCGGTACCCGTACCCGTCAACCCGCAACGGGTACGGGTAATAAACGGACTGGATATAAGTTTTGGGAAAATTACTCGTCTACCCGTTACGGGTTTTACCCGTACCCGACCTACCCCTTTACCCGTCCTACCCGTTACCCGTAACGGGTAACCCGGAACAGGTCACGGGTAACCCATTAGCAATTGTCTAATAGTGATTGTTTTTTTAATAAAAGAGTCAGTGTTGATAGTATACTCTACAGTGATTGTTTTTTAATAAAAGGGTTAGTGTTGCACCACCCCACAATAACTGTTTTTTTAATAAAAGGATTAGTGTTGCACCACTCTATAGTGACTGTTTTTTAATAAAAGGATCAGTGTTGATAGTGTACTCTACAGTGATTGTTTTTTTTAATAAAAGAGTCGGTGTTACTTAAGAGAAGATATCCCCACACAATTCATTTACTAAAATGGAGGCCTCCTTTTAAATTAATCAGAACAGTTCATCACACATTAGAGGACTCTGATTAACCCAATAGCCAATTAGATAATAATTGCATAGCAAATTATATGCACAAAATTCCAAAAAAGAAAATTCTACATTTTAGAATATTAGCTAAACAAATTATACTTACAAATATCAATTTTATACAATTTCATTATTATTTGCCTCTTAAAATAGTGTCATTAAATGTGGACTGTGCATTTTCCCGTTATAAATTGACGATTGATTTTTCATGAAATGATTCAAAGTTAATTTTTAAATGATCAAGGCAGAATCCTTAACATATACAACATAAATGATTTTAAATTTGGTTATGTCTAAGTTTCGATCCAACGTAATGTTATTATAGCAAATTAAAGAAAACTGGGAAGAAATAAAAGCAACGAAATGAAACACTTTGTAATAAACACAATATTAGTATCAGTAGTTCTGATGCCAGCAAACATTTTGATCTCAAAAGTAACCAGTCAAGTCTTTATCAGTATAATACATGTTTCTGTCAGACAATATCTCACCTTTCTTGAAATGTCATATCAAAAAAAAAAAAATCTTCCTTCACTGATTTTCAAATCAATAGTATGTATATTCAGGTGCAATTGAGTTTATCAGGAAAAAAAAGTTTAATCAAGTAATCCAGTGCAGACATGTAAAACTTCATTTACATGCGAAAACACAAATTATCACCATTTTAGGCGCGTTTGTCATAAAAGGCAATTGGCATTCTATTTCTGGTACACCAAACTTGACCTTCTTCTCTTTCCAATCCGCCACATACTCCTCGAGTGACTTTTCTTCAGTCATGAATTTTGGTTAGGGTTTTGGGAAATGAATGGGAAAGAGAGAAGTGGAAGAAGAAGAAGAAGTAAAGTCTGTCTTATAAGCTTCTGACTGTTTCTCTTCTGTCAAAGAGATGATAGGTGTTTAGACCGAAATAGATGGACCCATATGTCAGTTGGTTTGTCCTTAGAACATAACAGTACTCCCTGTGTAAACATAGAAATTCCCAGGAGCTAATAATTCTGTGTATTGCTGTGTGGCGGGGTTTTGTAGGACGAAGAATGACTTGCTAGAGAAATACTAAAGTTGAGAAAGGAGTAGGAGATTATTAAAGGAGAGTAGGCGGGAAATGAAGAAGGTATTAATGAAGGTGAAGGCTTCGAGGGTTTGCAGTAGTAATTTTACAAGTAACCCCTTGAGAAAATTTGCAAATTATGATAACACTCTCAGTAGATATGCAAAGATTTATTTGGACTGCTAGAATTACTTCAGACGAATATTTTAAAGGAGTTTTAAGTTTTACTTTTCGAAAGATTCGTTTATGTATGTTTAAATCCTGCAATTTGGGTTTTGGGTAATTTTCATGTATAATTTGATGTACATCATTTAGAATTAGGCTAAATGGATTGTGAGAATACTCATAGTTGTGGTGTTATATGACTTAATATAATGTTTGAATATATTAAAAGCAATGTTGAATGCACACAATGTAAAATAAATGCATTCATGCACCATATGTTTTCCATAAGCTTATGATATTTGGAAAAGAAAATTTTGTTTGCTTTTTAAAAAGTTGCCTTGCCATAAATACATTCCAATCCAACATCATATGATTGCACACAAAAAGAGGTATCATTTAGAATTAGCATGAAATGAGGGCACAATTGACAAAAGAGTAAGGAAAAATTTTCAGGGTACCCATACAAACTTTTAAAATAGCCAATTTTCTCATGATAACACCATTATATCCAATATCCCATCAAAATTCAACATTTTTTCTTTTATCCCCTTTCATTTATTTAACATTTTATTTAATTATTTTAAAAATACAAAAGACAAATATACCCTCATCTTTTCTCTCTCTTTCTCCTTCTCTTTCACTGTATACGGAAACAGAAGAATTATTAGTTAAATACAGTTCATTAAAAAGTTTCATGGAATTGAATTTATTAAATCTTCAGACTAATTAGGAGTCTAGCAGAGACATTATTGAAATGAGAAAAATTGACCCATTAATTAGCAATCAGTGACTAATAGTTAAAGTCAAAGAAAAGAGAAAGGCCACATTGTTCTGAACCCTATTTCTCTCAGAATAGGTGACTTATTCGTTCCTCAAGGTCTCGATGCTCTGATGTTTATTGCTCACAGTGAGACTAAATCGAAGGAAGAATTTTTCATAGCAATGGTAATGTTTCGTCTTGCTCTTTAATTAAAACTATGATATGCTTGTTCGATAGGTCGTTATCTGCTGAATTCTAGTTCATAACATCGATCCATACATTTGGACAAATTCTTGTGTGCTTTTTATTTTTTATTTTTTATAGAAGGCCAAAATAAAAATAAAAAATCACACCTCTAGAGAACATCCTGCAGTCTCTTGCATTTTCTGGTATAAATGTTTTGTAATATTGAATAAGCTTTTACAACGTTGTGATATTAAAATCAAATTACTGATTCCAGCAAGTACAACTACGAACTACGAACTAGCCGGGACAGCCATCAATGAAGATCTTGTCACAAACCCCGATTTAGTGTCCTCCGGCTCCGACCTGGTGATCTAGTATTGGATGACTGCACATGCAGGCCGCAAAACCATCTTGTCATTTGTAGCTAATTATTTATTGGAAACATTTGAGAAAATTAAAAAGAGAAATAATACTCACTGGACTCAGGCATTTACTATTCCTGAGCCAAGTCCATAAAATAGCCTTTCTCAAAAGGATATTCATCCTCTGAGGATTCTGTGTAATCCTGTCATGACAGGTCAGTGGAGCGCATCGAACGCTGACAAGGCAACCGACAGATTGCCAGGCTACAGTCTAGCCACCAACATTATTAATTGTGGCATAGAATGTGACGGTCTGGTACCCAGACTGATTTGCAGATCGTGCTAATTTATATAAGGGATACTGTGACATGCTTGGTGTGGGCTATGGCGATAATCTTGATTGCAATGGTCAGATGCCGCATCCTAATAATTAATTTTGGGTATTGTGGTGAGAAGTTGACGGGGAAAGAGAGAAAAGAGGAGGGTATATTTGTCTTTTGCATTTTAAAAATAATTAAATAAAATGTTAAATAAATGAAAGGGGATAAAAGAAAGAATGTTGAAATTTGATGGGATATTGAATATTATAGCATTTTAAAAATAATTAAATAAAATGTTAAATAAATGAAAGGGGATAAAAGAAAGAATGTTGAAATTTGATGGGATATTGAATATTATAGTGTTATCATTGAAAAATTGGTTATTTTTAAAATTTGCATGGGTACACTGCAAATTTTTTCCAAAGAATAAATTACATAAATGTGTAGAGCATACTTGTTTGCGTAATAGTATCTGATGTACATCTTTACAAGTTAGCTAGTGCATATAAATTTACTAAACAAGTTCAATATTTTGATATATTTTTTTAACACACAATTGATTATAAACATGAATAAATGCCCACATCAGTTATAAATAATTTTAAGCATATTAGTTTGCGTGATATCTGATGTATCTTTATGATTTAGCGCATATAAATGTATGAACAAGTTCATTCTATTTGTTAAAACGTTGGTGATTTTTTTTTTTATCAAAATTGATGTCATAGTTGATAAAAACTTGAATAGACGCTAATTAACATCATATGCATATTAATTAATTTAAGCATATTTATTTGCGTAAAATCTGATGTATATATCCTTGCAATTTAGGGCATATAAATTTGCAAACAAGTTCATTGTATTATTTACAGCATAATTGTGGGTCTCGATAATATTGTTAACAATAAATGAGAACACAAACGAACAAAACCATGAATAGACGCAAACAAATTTGTTGTAAATTAATTTAAGATTATTTGTTCTTTTTAATATCAGGTGTATATTTTTTATAAGGAGAGTTTAAATGTCTCAAGTCTTTCATTTCTTAATTATCGTATTTCATATTTTATATTTTTATTTTTTAAATTTAAATTGTTGATTTAAATTGCTCAATATGATATCCATATTAAAATGTATTTGGAGACCAAATTTTATATTTTCTGAAAATATTTTACTATTTTTTAAATAAGTACATAAATCACTATTTCCTGAATGGTTTAAAAGCAATAATTTTGTACCTATCTTAAAAAATAGTAAAAAATTTCCAACATAAAATATAAAATTTGGTCTCCAAACATGTTTTAATATAGTGATTATGATGAGTGATTTGGATCGACGGATTAGATTTTGAAAACGGAAATACATAATGTAAGGGACAATAAGACATGAAAGACAAAGTATTTGAACCCTTCTCATTTTTTATTTTGCATAAATTTACACAAAAGTTCATTATATTATAATAATTAGAGCATATTAATGGATTTTGTTGATTTGTTAACTTCAAAAAAAGTTCAAATCAGGCAAAAATTATTTAAAAACATAAATAAAAACCCACATCAACAATAAATTAATTTTTGGAAGACTTCCTCGTGCGGTCTGTAATGTAACTTTTCGATTTATCCCAAACCAAAACACAGCCACGGGCTGCTGCCCGGCTGCCCCATTCACATCAAATCTATACCCCCAAACAAATCATATATTTTAATTTTTCATTCAGTCTATTTTATCAATTCCATGTTTTAATGTTTATCCAAAAACTCTCAGAAAAACCCTTACCCAAACCTCAAATTACTCCAGCAATCTCTGCTGTCCAAAACATAACTTATTTGGAACTTAACAGGATAATTCATGAAAAATGACAGTATTGCCCTTCTGAACTTCTCTCCTTTTGAATTTAACACAGAAATTTCTTAAAATTCATCTTGGCTCTCTGATCCTTTATTAATGAAAGTTTTCTAACCCATAGAAGCATTTTCCTTTATGAGAATAATTTGAGAGTTACTGCATTACATACCAGTAAAAACTTGTTGACTTCAAAGGTTGTGTACTTTGAAATTATTACAAAGAACAAAACTTCATGTTTTCTACTTCAATGCACTACCCAAAATCAAAACTGCATTAAAAAAATAAATGAGATGAAATTAAATAAACAATGCCCTGATTAATCTCAACTCTGACCTCTAAAACTAAGTCATTGAGAACTCCTTAAGAAACTATGTTAGGATATGGGCTTGGAACGGGTTGATGGATCCTCTTTAAATTCAACCCAAATCATGAAAATGTAACCAATTATCCATACCATTACGTATTTCACAGGCACCCAACAGAGGAGAGAGAGGAGGCTCAGTATGCTGCCGGTGTATTGCGGATCTTTTACGTACCCGAAAGGGAAGTCTGTGACCCAAGGTAGCGTTTTGCCAAAACGAATGCCATAGTATGTACCAGTCTCGCCCAGCAACTGGTACACCCTGAAATGGTCAAGATATAGATTAGTACATCAAACTTTTTCTGAGATGTATCAATACTTGAAATTGGGTGCGGGTGCTGTTAGTGGATCTATTATCTGTGACCTTAACATGCATCAGGTGTAACATATGTACCAGCATCAGTACAATGCCACAGGAGACAGATTAAGTGCATTGGTACAGTGATCATTTATACTAGTTTCATCTGCAATGAAACATATGTACCAGTATCTAGAAAGCTGGTCCCAGCTGGAACAAGGGATTTACCATCCAGCAGGGTTCCTATTGCAAAATAAATTGAATAAAACTAGAGGGGTTTAATTATATGATCTTTAATTCATATCAGTAGGTCATTATGCTAACAGAGAGCCAGTAGAACTAGCCAGCCCAATTTGGTCTAAAGAAGACTAGTGGGGGAATTTCATGTATACCCCTCAAAAACCTCAGAATTACATATCCCCCCCCCCTCTAAAATTCATAATATCATTTCTCTTAAAAATTTCAAAACTCACAAATTTACCCAATTAAAAAAATAAAAACATGTAGTTCGTTTAAGAAAATGTTCCTTCTTCTAACTGGTCGGTTTTTTATGACAAACTGTTAATTTTGAACTTTTGAAGGGTTAATATGACATTATGAATTTTAGATGGGGGAATACGTAGTTTTAAGGTTTTTGAGGGGTATACATCAAATTGATAAGAGAGAGAGAAACCAAGCTCACTTGAAATTGAGGTATTGACCGGCAGCGAAGAGGAGAAGGCAGTACCAAGGAGGCCAAGAGAAGGTGGAAACGGAGAGAAGAGACAAGATCTGGATCGCCTTGAGCACATGCGCGACCTGAGCCATGCGGTGGCACGGGTCCCCGCCTCGCCCGCACAGATCCACCCACTTCTGCGGGTAGTTCCAGAGAGCGTAGTAGAACGGGAAGGGAAGGATCAGTGCTGTGCACCGAGCAATGAAGGCCATGGCCATGGCTGTGACTATTTGATGCAATGTTCCAAGACAAGCGCGAGGGGTGTTTGTTGAAAAGCCTCAGAAGAGAAAAGAGAATTCCTCACTCAGTCTATGTGCTATGGTTTAATGACGCTTGGCCTTGGATTCGACTTCACTTAATTTAATCTCATAGGAATAGTTCGCATCCTGAGATCTCTCAAATTCTTTCAATCTGAACCGTTCAAATTATTTCTGCACGAATATCAAAGCACAATAATAGCATTACTAATAGGTAGGGGTGGCAAAAAAAATTCATAGTTCGTGATTCGATTTGAATTTGATTTGAATCGAGTTATGAAACAAATTAAACTAGTTCAGTTCGAATTTTATTCAAATCTAACTCAAACTGGATATAATTCGTTCGAAATTGATTCGCGAACTATTTAGGTTTGCAACTAATGGATTCAACAATTAATATTTAATAATACAGAAACCAAACTTATATCACACATCAAAATTGTTAATATAATGATAACTTGTAATAAGAAAATGTTTCAACAGCATAAAAGGTAAGGAAATCTTGAACTGGCCCGTAATCTATTAGTGTGAATTCGTAAAAGGTACAAAGAAACCGTGTGAATTTTGTTCCGCGAGAAAAAAATTAATGCATAAACTACCGGAATAACTAGGGCTGTCAAAAAAAGTTTGTAGTTCATAATTTGATTGACTTTGATTCGAAAAATGTGTAGTTCGCAATTAATTCGATTCAAAATTAGTTCAATTCGAAACAAATCAAACAAAGTTTGATTCGAATCTTTTTCAAACTCAAACTCAAATTAGGATAAGTTCGATTTGATTTGATTCGTTGCCACCCTACTAATAGGCACTGAAATTTTTTTTTTTGACTCGGCTTTAAATAAATTGAAAATTTGAAATTTCCGTAGCATATGGGGAGAGAGGCTTTCAAATTTCAGTTTTTTTTAAAAAAAATTTCATTGTCTTCGTTATAATTTTTCTAATAATTTTAAATATCAAAATCAAACGGTAAAATATAGTTATTATAAATTATATAATATTTTTATATAATGCAAAATATTATGACAGTTTATATACATGCAAAACATTTTGATTGTTATCGATAGCTAGTAAAAATGTAATTCTGGACTTTCATTTTTTAACTAATTAATTTATAGAAAACTAAAATTAATAATTAATATTTGTATATGTATGTAGACTTGTAGAGAGTATACATTACATCCAACAATTTTTATTTATTTTGATATACAAATTTTAGAATTTTGTTATTAAAAAAAAAAAATTGAAGTTACGATAAACATACTAACTATACTCATAATTCTAAAAGAAAAGAAAGCCTAACGATTTTACTTTCGCATTTTTTGGAGTAATCTGGCAAAATTACAGAAACATCCATAAACTTTTGGGTACTCAGGAAACCTTGATCTACAGAAACATCCATAAATTGAAGTTCTGACCTTCTGATTCGTGCGAATTATTATAGGTACTCAGGAAACCTTTATCTACCAAATTTATTTTATTTAAGGAAGCTAAGACTTCAAACATTTTTATTAATACATTACCCCTAGTCACAAATCATGCACTAAACTGTTGGTGCTGTGAGTTATGCTAATTAGTTCAAATCATTTATGTGACTTCATAAAATCATTTGTGTAACCTACTATAGCAAAAGTTATTAACACATTAACATATCATATTTACCTGTCTTTTGATTAACAATAAATTTCCTAACAAAAAAGATTGAAAAGAAAAAACCAACAAAAGAACTTAAACATCAGACGCCATTATTACCATTTAATACCCTGCAAGCTACACAACATAACAACAACAGAGAGATAAAGAGAGATCTAAAGAGGAATCAATCGACGGCGTTTGAAGCACCAAAAGAATCCAGAAAATATGATGATACCAGCCGTGCCAGATATTCCGAGTACCCAATTAAAAGCCTCCGGTACATCAAAAAGTGATATTTCAAAGTTCATACCAAATATGCCGGTTATCACACCAAAAATGGCAACTACAAAAGTTGCAGTAGTTAGAAGGAGCTCAAATTGAATCAGTTGGTTCCTCACATTGTCCTTGCAAAAAAGAGAAATTAAAAAAAATAAAAAAAATTAATAATAGTGCCTCAAAAAAGTGCTCCTTTCTTTTAGGATATCTGAAAAGGACCATTGATTACAACTTAGAGAAGTGATCAAAGGTCATATGGTACGAAAGGACTTAAAAATTCCACATAGTGTGAATACCATTGATAACTGGTACAGTATCAGGAGTTCAGGACCTCTTATGCAATGACTGGTAATGGTATAATAGTAGCTCAAATTACAAAAGATGTTTTTCACATTGAAAAAGGAAATATTTTGATGTAAGAGGAAAGCAATACCAGCTTGATGTTGATAAAATCCTCAGTATCATCAATATATTCCTTCAGCTGAAAATTGAAAAAACAAAAATAAAAAGGTTTCATTCAAAAAATTTAAAAAATTACTTTTATGAAAGAATTATCAACACAAAATAAATGAATGCATGTTCATCCATTTATCCTGCAACACAACACACTTTTGCACACACCAAATGGATCCAGACCAATCAAATTTAAATAAAAAAATAGAGAGACTAAAAAAAACCTATTACATACCGACATAAGCTTGTTAAGTGTATTATCAACAACAACAAAATAGGCTTCTAGAAGCATCTCAATTTCCTCAATATCCCTCTTCTCCGTTTCAACACTTCTTGAGCTGCCATGCCGGCTGCTCTTAGCCAGGCTGAAGTTCCTCTCCAGTTTTTTCAGACCGGCACTAGTGCTGGTCGGAGACCCGAAGGGAGATGTTGGTGCTGAGGCTGACATGCCAGGCCCAGCTAGGGTTCCATGCTCAGTATAAAAGGATTCAATGCTATATCTCTTTTCTGTCAGGTAAAGCTCAGCCATGTCTCCATCATCATCCATGAGTTGTTCTATCTCGTCTCTAACCTTAAATAAAAAGCAATAAAATATTTGTAAAAACAATCACAATAGCAAGTCTAATGGAAATAACTATTCAGCTAGTTAACATGATACATCAATACAAAATTTTAAAATGTAGATTATATTACAAGGCTTTGAGCAAATTGACAGATATTAAACTTCATGATTATACCAATGAGAAATCAAATTAGAATCATGCATCATTTCACAAGAAGGTACAGATACTTGCTGGTATCAGACCTGAACCAATGATCCAAATGATGTGAGCCAATGTTACTGGTAAAGATTGTACCATAGATACACAATTATCTTTACCAGTCCCAAACCGACATTATTTTTCTCTTCTCCTCTTTTCCCATACCTTTTGTACTCTTCGGGTCAAAGCAACAAGCTTGCTCTTTAAACGCCGTACACGCTCCAAATTGAGTGTGCTTATCTTTGATGTTAGCTCGTCTAACAAGGGGTATGCCTCAATCTCTAGCTCGGCTGCCTATTCCAAATATGAAAATTTGTGAAAATTTAATTTAATACAAAAAATCAGAGATCCAAATGAAAAAGATCACAGGTTGCACCCTACCAGTACCAAATACCCATTGAGAATACACAAAGATTCTCTCAATTTGCATATATTTACTGCTACCACCAGTAAAAACTAGAGAGTGCATTACCAGACCTTAATTTTACACTGATAATGTCATTGTTTAGACATCATAAAACATTTGTTTATTAGTTTTATCCTTTATATTTTTATAATTTGTACAAATATTTATACTTTTCAGCCCCAAGATAATATAAAATTACACTACAATAACTTATTCAGCCCCCAATTTCAATTTTCCAGTTCACCCACACTCAATTTCTGACAATTTTATCAGAACCTTTTTCTTCCTCATCCTTCATCCACACCATACCTGTGCATCGAGATACGCACTAGTTGCCTCAAGAGCAACCTCCAATGCGATAAATTCAAACGGGAGATCATCAGACCTAGAAGCGTGCCGCCTCTGCACCTCCTCAGCATACTCCCACTCCTCCCCTCCCGACGCATTTCCATTCAAGCTCTGGACCGATACCAGCAACTCATCAGCCGTGATTATGCACCTGATTTTCTCTAAATTGACAACAATTGCCTTCTCCCGGCCGAGAATTGTGGAGGGGTAGAGGAAGAGCGGATCCAGGAGGCGAAGATCACGAGCTGGGAGGTCGCACCGACGCATGAGTGTGACCTTGTCGAGGGAGACGCAACTTATGGCTCCAGTGGAGGCCTCGACACGGATCCAGGAGCGGAAAGGGGTTTTCTTTGGGAGGATAGTGAGGCGCTTTTTGGCGAGGGCAAAGGATGTCGGCGGTGGAGCGGTGACGGGGGCGGGGCGAGAAGGCGGGAGGAGAGGGTTTTTGGGGTCGTCCATGGCGACTAGAGAGGGACAGAGAGAGAGAGAGAGAGAGAGAGACTCTTCTTCCTTTTCTCGTTGTTTGTTTTGAGAGGTGGATTTTGGCGCAATGAAGGAGATGAGAGGAAATAAATCTGCTGTTATTCCCATCTAAACCGTTCATATTCGTTACGATTCGCGCATCGAAAACTTATTTTCTTTAGATTCGTGCGTATGAGGGATTTAACGGTTGAGATTGGAATAACAGCTTCCTCCTGTCTGTTATTCCTTAAGAATAACAGGAGATTTATTTCCGGAGAAGAGATTGCGGGAGCGAGGATTTGTGGGATCCACAGTTGGGTTGGGACCTGGTTCACATGATTCTAATTCACACCACCTAAGGTACTAGAAATGTTCTGTTTAAAGTTACACCGTTCGATCAGGGACTACACTAATATTAAAGAACCCTGCGAATTTTACCTCGAACCGGATTGGTCTGGATACGGATCAAATCGTACGAATCTACACATATATTTTCTGTTACCTTAGAGATTATGGATTCTTGTCACATGCTCTCCATTTTGTTAAAATATTATAAACGGAGAATCTTTTGCATCATTCTGTTTTTCTTTTTATATATATTTTTTTAGTATCCGGAATATACGTGGACGTCAGAGAATTTTTTTTTTAATTTAGAAATTAAAATGATAGAAAATAGATTGAGTGTTTTTTTTCCTCCAAATTAAGGATAAAAATTTGGTTTAGTACATGCTAAAACATCCTACTCCATTCATTGGAAATCGGATGATTATAATTAAAATATGAATTTCAAATTTGATTTTGAGATTAGAGCTGACCGAAAAATTGGTTCATCCCCTTCCCACCCTACCACACACAAGACTGCACAAATTATGCACTCCTAAACTGAATCAAATTATCAATTTGACCTACCTTTTTTTTTACTTTTTAAGTTTAATATAAATAAATAAATCATAAAATTATATAGTCTTACTTATATGCTAATTTGGAGTCCGGCTAGTATCACATCGGTGTCATATGACACTAACTTCAAAATTGATTGAATAGACTTCAAACGACTAATTTAAACTGTTCAAACCAATTTACTTTATGAGTGGTGTGTTTACATTAAAAAAAATTTAGATTTTCGAGTTGTTTTTGTATCAAATTAAGTGATAAAAATATTGCAAAATGAATGTATTAAAATTAATTTAAAAACTCACATATTTGACTATCTGACTTGATACTAAATAAATTCAAAAAATCATAAATTTTATATGCAAACACACAACTAATGAAGTAGATCGATTTGAACGTTTTGAATTCACCGTTTAAAATCAATTCGATAGATTTTGAAGTTAGTGTTATATAAGTTGAAATAACAGTGATATTATATTAGCTAGACAAGCTAATTTGGTGCAGTCATAGTTATTTTACAAGACAAAACCCTCAATTCGGAAATTTTAATTTTGTATCTTCTAAAAAAAAAAAAAATTAAGCAAACGTGGAAATGTCAATTATTTTTTATTTTGGTGGAGTATCTAGAGTACACGTGAATGTCGGACGCTAGAGAGGTCCGGACTCTGGATAATTTTCTCCAGTTATAACTTATAACTGGAGATATCAGTAGTTACCCAGACTCGATGCTAGTTTGAACTGTTGTCTGCATTCTGATAGAAATTGAGATAAAAGAAGAGAGACTTGGGGTAGGTTGATTAATTGATATTTTATACACTTTCTCCTGCTGATTCTTTGAAATAAAGACTTGAGGTTAAACAAGTGTAGCGGGTCATAACAGATAGTTCTTTGATATTTAGTGACCCATATTATTTTCTAAATAGCAATCCCCTAATCCGGGTACATAATTGACCTTTTCAAATGTATTCAAATTTGATACAAAGTTCATACTTTTGTAATAAGAAGAAATTGTCAAAAATTGTCAGCACAATTTTTTATACCGTTAGCATAACTCCCAATACATTGTAATGGATGAACTTCAAAAAAATTTAAAATGTTCGAAAAAAGAAATCCTGTACAATTTTATAGTTATGTATAATTCAAAAAAAATTTACGCATCAAAATTTGTGTACGTGAACCGGAAAACATCAAAGTTGCACCAGAACCCGGGTAAGTTTAACTCGTAATTTGTATGTCACAGTTAAAGTTTTAAAATATTTAAATAGAAGTATAAAAGTTTGAAGATGAGAACAAAATTTAATGCGATGAACTTTTTCCATATTTTTTTTGTGAACACATATTACTTGATATACGGTGCCTGTGAATTAAAATATCAACAACTAAATTTATTTAATAACATGACAACTAACGTAATAGTTAATCAAAACCCAAAAAATTATAGAAATGTCCTTTATTTAGAATTAGTAAAATGTTGCTTCCAATAATTGTTCATTTATCATGCCTAGCATTCTTGTTTAGACAACAAAGTCATAAAAGAGTTGAAATTTTCGAAAAATCGCATAGTTTAATAGTTTATTTTGAACCAATATATATATATATAAATATATATATAGGATTTGGCTAATATGCTATGGGTAGCTAAGAGGTCTCCCGTGCTACGGCTCAATATATGACTTTTCAAAATTCTAATGGTCGATCCGAACCGTTCATCTTGTTCTCCATATTAATATGTGTTTGGAGACCAAATTTTACATTTTTTGGAAATTTTTTACTATTTTTTTAGATTTATTGAATATCGCTGTTTTTTATGGTCCAGATTTGTCTGAAAAACAGCGATTTTCAATAAATCTAAAAAAATAGTAAAAAATTTCAAAAAAATATAAAATTTGGTCTCCAAGCACATATTAATATGGAGAACAAGATGGACGGTTCGAATCGACTGTTAGAATTTTGAAAAGTCGAATATTGAGCCGTAGCACGGAAGGCCTCTTAGCTACCCATAGCATCGTAGTCAAGTCCTATATATATATATATATAGAGAGAGAGAGAGAGAGAGAGAGAGATGGGCTACGGTGAGTTGCAAAGTAAAGCGACTATTTTACTTCACGCTCATATTTTATGATTTTAAAGTCCAAAATGTCGATCCGAACCGTTCATCTTGTTCTCCATATTGAAATGTGCTTGGAGACCAAATTTCACATTTTTTGGAATTTTTTTACTATTTATTAAGTAATTTTGAAAGTCGCTGATCTGATGATCCAGAAAATTTTACTGTTTTTACTGTTCACAACAAAACAGCAATTTTTAAAAATGCTTAATAAATAGTAAAAAAATTTCAAAAAAAATATAAAATTTGGTCTCCAAACACATTTCAATATAGATTAAACATTTAACAGTTTGGATCGGTCGTTTGGACTTTCAAAATAAAAATACGGTATGAAGTAAAAACGCGTTTTACTTTGCAACTCACCGTAGCCCGTCTCTCTCTCTCTATATATATATAAACATTTCATTGTAATTATTTTTGCACATCCTCATGAATTTTCTCGCTCAGCACTGATATTTATTATTATTATTATTATTATTAATATTATTATTATTAGCTCATTAAAAAAAAATAGCTTTGTCCTTGAGCAGGTCCGAATTCACTCAAATTTTCAGTTTGAATCCAGAGTCCAATCAGAATCTGAACCAATCCAGAATTCCGGATCAAGTAAGAATTCATTGAGCCTCTTTTACATTCGTGCGATTATGATCGAACGGTCTATATCCAAACTCAAAATTTTGACTGACCTTAGGAGATCCAAATTCCCTTGGAGCTGCTCATAATAGCATGAATTTGTACCCCCTGCATTAACTCAGAACCGTATGATCAGTGTTGCAACCAAAGGGTTCCCATGCGTTTCATCTCAGGTTAGATTGACCCGGATTCAGATTAAACGGTCGAGATGCTAAACTCAAAATTTGATCTTGACCTAGGCAATCATATCATATCTTTTAGTTTTCAATCTAGCTATCAGCTGAGATTTGACATGCAAATTATAACAACGAAATACCTCTCTTACTTTTTTGGGTCCCATAGCATGTGGCTTGTCAGCATTATAGTTCCTTTTGCATTAACACCTTGTTTGGATGGAGAGCAGAGGGGGGAATGGAAAAAAAAAAAAAAAAAAATTATGTTGAATTGTATTTGGTTAATAAAATTATGTTGGAGATAAAGAGTATAGAAGATGAAAAGTTTAACATTATATTATTATAATTAATAAAATTAGTTTTTTTTTCTAAATTAAAGTGTAACGGATGAAAATAAATTTTGTTTCAAAAATTTTTAGAAAAAAAATAACATAAATGTCAAATTATATATCTTGCATATATAATTCTCATACAATTTTTTTTTCTCAAACCTATAACAGTCACGAGATTTCTTATTAACCTCCTAAATTTTAATCAACCAAACAAGAAATAAGACGGAAATAAAATTAAATTTATTTTCTTTCATTAATCATTCAAACACGAAGATGTTAAATATGTTAATCTTTCTTTCTATTTCATTCCATTCTCTTATATTCTGTACCTCCCATTCCATCCTCTACTCTCCATCCAAACAGGGTGGAAAGTGTTTTGGTGCTGAGGATAATTTTATACCTAACTTTACCCATATTTAAAAAAAAAAAATTAGTCTAGCATACCACCTTTTAAAAGGAAAGATATTATCATTGAATTCAGCCGATGGATTAAATAATGAGATTATAGAAATATTTAAATTTGACTTTTTTTAATAATCTTATTGAATGTTGATATTTAAGAACTAAATACATTTAAGATCTAATGTGGCCCAATTTATAATTTATACACTTGTTTCAATGATTACCATAACTTCAAATTTCCCTACTTCTAAACTTTTGAATTAATTGTAAGAGTCTGATAAAATTAATATGGACCGTCGAAATTATCAGTGTATCAAAACATCATCCCTTTTATGCAATACATTCTTTCTTGTTAAATAAGAGTAGCCAGGAACTTTTTTTTTTTTGGTTAAATTGTTTAAGCTCTCATACACTAGAATTTCTGTAAAAAAACAGTGTGCTATGCCAACAGTTTCATTGAAACTATGTTTTTAAAAATATATCACAACTTGGTACATATGCAAATTTAAACCTACATTATCAACTAGATAACAATGTCTCTAGCCTTTTTTTAACATGTATCACAACCCATTAAACAGAAAAAAAAAGTAAGGGTATTTTTATCATTTGAATCAATGTAATGGGATGAATTATGTAAGACTCAAATTACTTCGCTAATCTGGAATTATAAAATTTAATGCCACAAAAATTATAGCAGGTTGCAACTCCCTCACTATAAAAAAAAATATAATCACTAAAAAACAAAATTAAATGAGTCAATAAGATGGCACCACCACTAATTATCATCCTTGAATTTCATAAAATTAGATCTACCAATAACTTCTTAATAATAAAAAATTATCACCAAATCTATCCAAAAGACAATTCAAAGATTAAAACATCCTGTGATCTCCCTAATTCTCTCCAAAAAATTATAAAATGTGTTGTTTTAATGCTTCTCAAAACTTTTCTGAATGCCAAACTATTACAAAATTCATCTGAAAACAAATTAATTTACCTCAGATTTAATCTAAGTCGGCCCCGTCTTCACCACCATCTTCATTGGAATCGCCGATTTTTTCATGGGGAAGTACTCCATCCTCCATATCAATCATGTCAGTGTCGTCAGATTTCGCAGGTCCCGGTCCGGCAGAGACCTTTACCATAGCAGGTCGCAATAACCTATCTCCTAACCTGAAACCCTTTCGGAATTCTTGGAGAATTATGCCCTCTTCATACTCTGTTGAGTCTTCTCGCATTATTGCCTCATGAAACTATTAAAAAAATTAACAAAAGAAAAATCGTAGTGTGATGAAGAAAGTATTTAAAAAAAATAAACATAAAATAAAGAGGTGAATATCAATAAGAAAAGCAAATAAATTATAAAATATAATAACAAAACATTACCATTGGATCAAAGGGGTTACCAACTGTCTCCACATCTTTCACGCCCAAAGAGGTTAAAATCTCAATAAATTGCTTATATATACTTTGATAACTCTCATTTATCTTCTTCTCCCCTTCAGTCTCGACTTTTATTTGTGCCTTAGCCCTCTCAAAATTATCTAATACTGGCAAAAGATTCTCTATCACCTCTCCTTTCACATTATCCATTAAATTATACTTCTCCTTCTCCGTTCTCTTTCTAAAATTATCGAAATCGGCACTGATTCTAAGTAACCGCTCATGTTCAGTTTTCAGCTCACCAGTTAAGGTACCCACTTTGTCAGAAAGAGAAACACTCTCCTCTTCAATCGATAGGAGGTAGGTTTCAATTTCTTTGATTTTGGTTTGGTCTTTGCTGGCCAATGCCTCCTTGTAGGCATTTAGGGTTGCAATCAGAGCTGAATTAGGGTTTTCTTCTGGCGGTGGAACAGAACTATCTGTTTCTGTTTCAGAGTTGTCATCTATTGGGTCTTCGATTTCTGATCCTTCCTGATTTTTAAGTCAGAAAACTTATTTTAGATAAATAATAGTTGGTACAAAAACAATAACACTGATTTTTGATATTTAATAGTCAGGTTTATATGGTACTACTAGTTACCTCAACAAGAAAAATCTGTGGAATACAAATACAAACATTTACTAAAAAGAATACAAATCTACAGAAGATACTAATTTTGGATGCTCCCTTCTACTGGAGATGAACAGTTCTACTTCTACAGTAACACTGACAGTTGGACCCACTTTCACTGGTAAAAGATAATTTTTTTTTCAGTTAGAAATGTAGGGTGTTCTTGTAATTTGTAGATTTACCAGGGTGTTTTTGCACACTAGGCTTTATCTATTTGTTTGTTGGTTGTTACTTTTCTTGTTTTTTCAGAGTTGTTATCTATCAGGGTTTCGATTGCTGATCCTTCCTGATTTTTACATCAGAAAACTTATTTTAGATAAAGAACAGCCAGTACAAAACAATAACATCAATTTTTGATATCTAATAGTCAGGTTCATATGGTACCACTATAAATGGAGCATTTTTTCAAATTTCAGGGATAAATATGGTATTACAGAAACTGCAAGGACGTTAAAGCAACTTATACAAATTTCTTCAATTCCAAGGGTATATCTGCAAATTGGACTACTTGGAAAGGTACCTGCTCTGTAGTGGCGGCGGCAGTAGCCTCTTCTGCCTCTGTAGCTTCCCCAGAAGCAGCAAATGGCACAACCGTGAATTTTCTAAAACTCCGGGGGCAGAAAGATAACCGCAGGGGTAAATTCGGGCCGGAGAAACTGCGCTTGAAGGAGAGGGAGGAAGGGGAGATGGAAGAGGAGTCGCTGGACCTGGCACACAGGTGTACCGGCTTGAAACCTAGCGAAGCAGCGCGTACAGAGAATGCCATAGCGACAGTAGAAAGAGCAGTGACGAAGGAAGCAGAGAGACCGAGAGGTAGAGAGAAGGGTTTATCGTTTTAGTGAAAGGCGAAGAAGCTTCTAGCTTTCGCAATAACGGTACCGACCTAGAAATAGGATCCGATCCGTCCGTCGCCTGTCTGGTCGCGTCCAGTTGATTCCAGTCTCGGACTTCGGAGTCAAGATATAATTCGGATCTGTAAATTTGATCCGAGTCCGTGCCTGCTGCGAGTCCGTGTCCCCCTCGGTACAATCTAACAAAACAGACGGTCCAGATTAATCTCAGCTGATTCAAATTAGATCCGGTGCTATTAAAGCAATAGGGGTCTGCTTTGAGATTCGTGACAGATAAAAGGAATAGTTCAGATTTGACACTTGCACCTCAGGTACCTGGGGTGATTCGGATTCTCCTGGTGCAGTAAAAATTAAGTGTAAATGGTAATGATTTTAACATAGTAGTTTTGGCTCTATACAGTGAGTAGATTGTAGAACTAAAACTGGTTTGTGCGCTGCTTTAAGGCAAATCTGCTTTGTTAAAATCTTTACACAAAACTGATATAATGCTAATGATCCAGCGGAGCATCCTTTCAGTACTAGCCTCTTCACGAAATCAGCCCCGGGGCAATGGTCAATCAAGGGTTCTCTTCATCTAATTATTACTTTCTATTATATTACATTAATTGATTTTTAGTTATTCTATTTATAGTGTTTTATGTGAGCTGTGATTGTTGTTTTATTAAGGCAGTATATTGATAGCTAAGCCCGTTTCTCTTGACGGGTGATCAATTGCTTACAACAACAACAACAACAACAACAACAACCAAGCATTTAGTCCCAAAGATCAATTGCTAATCATTTTACATTTAAAAAAAATCCAGGTGGCTAGAGCAATTGGACATGTGTATCTGATGTACAATGACTTCATCCAGGTAATTACTCTCTATTTTATGTCAATTGATTTTTAGTTATTCTATTTCTAGTGTTTTCTGTGAGCTGTGATCGATTGTCGTGTAATTAATTCAGTACTAATCAACTGCTCTGTTTGTGGTACTTCAATTGTGCTTGTGGTTGAAATTTGCACAGTTGAAGGTTGTCAAAATATCTTCTATTTATTTTCAACATGACTGCGCTTTGTTTTGCACTCTTTCTAAAAATGGAAACTAGATCTTACTACTGTCTAAACCCAAATTAAAAAAAGGAATGTGAAACAAACAGGCCAGCATCAACCATGAATCGATAAAAATTCTCGTTTATCATTTTAAATGAATCTTTTTTTTTTTACAAATTCTCGTATAGATTCAATCCAATAGGCTGCCACTGAGTTTTATATATGAGCCGTTTGGCCTGTTTATTGTGTAGGCTGAACCATACCAACTTGGTCCTGATGACAGATTTGTCATTTTCGCCTCAAAAGGGTTATGGGATGTGGTCGATAACGATGCAGCTGTGATTGCGGTACAACACTTCGGTCACAATGTAAGCTGCTGTCCTTCCTTTTATATGGTTTTCTGTACATTTTGGTTTTTTAATTTTTTTTTTTAGTTTTGGTTTTCAGTACCTTTTGGTACCAGTAGAGAACTACTTTTATTATGGGTTGGCTTGAGATTGGATGATTGCAAAATATATTATGTATATTTAATTACCATAGATTTAGTTTGTTTATCACCTAACCTATTGAATATTACTATTGTAAAGGGAGCAGCAGAGGGTCTAATGAGATGGGCGTTGGAACAAGCAGCCAACAGATATGAGGAACATAACCCAGGTGTTGATCTTAGGCGCCGTCAGGGGCGGAAGGTAATGGTTTCAAAAGGAGGCTTCGCTACCCCCATTTTTTGAAAATTTATAATTTTGTCCATTGAATTTTATAATTTTTATTTGTATTAATACTTTTAGCCCCCTCTATAAAATAAAATTACACTATTACTTTTTTTCTAGCCCCCGTCATTTCAATATTTTAGTTCCGCCCCTGGGCGCCGTGCCGCTATCATGAAGACATCAGTATCGGCATTAGCACCACCCTAATGATGCCTGTTAAATGCTAAATTCTGATAACATAGAGAGGTACTGGCTGTAGTTGTGACTCTCTTTGGTGCGATTTGGAGCAGGGGATGAAAGTTCTTCTAGTTGATTTTGAAGGAATTAAATTTCCTTTTTTTTGAGACAGAAACGAGGGTCTAGCCCTCCTTTGATTAAAGGAACAAGATTACAAGAGTTTTGTTACTTGTTCAGTATAAAAAAAGCGGTTTGGCTCAAACATTTGAGCCCTAATAGAAGGAAAGAAATAAAAATGCAGTAATCCAACTATGTGAAGTAGAAATTAGAAGCTGAAAACAAAATAACATAAGCATTAAATTTTCCTTCATCTCTCTTCTTTTCCTTTTTGTTTTTTATGTGTGCGTCCTTTGTTTGATTGTTCTTGCCGTCAATTGTGCTGCCTTGTATTCTTCTTTTATTTCTTCTGCTAATTCCTGCGGCTGTTTTTCATTTCCTCTGAATATTCGGCTGCACCTCTCTCGCCATATCACAAATCTCGCTATGATCATTATCTCCTTTATCTTTGTGGTATGTTTGTGACTTGTGAGTGCCTCTTTTTGTACCGGTATTCCCTGCACCAGTCTCATCATGGTTGCCACCTGTTGGTATATTGCTATAGTAACCTGACATGTACTGAATAAATGGTTAGATGTTTCGGCACTTTGCTTACACATTTCACACCTGTTCACTAAGTGCCAGCCTCTTCTTGTGAGTCTATCTATGGTTAATAATCTGTTGAGGGTCATTAACCATGCAAATACAATCATTCTAGGTGGTACCTTAAGTTTCCACAGTCTCTGCAAGGTCGATGTGATGACTGGTCCATTTTTGATATTCCAGTAAGCTGATTTTACTGAAAATTTTCCATTTTTGTCCCACTTCCACTGAATTTTGGTAGGTTCTACTGTGAGTGTTATCGGGTTTGTTTGAAGATCCGTTTGCAGTGCTTGTAGTTGTTCTTGTGCATCTTGGGATAGCGTCGGTTTGAATAACAGGCGAATTTGAGTTGTTTGCACAACTTCGGCTAGGGTGGTTTCTTCATTCTCTGTGAATGTGTAGAGCATCTCGAACCTGTATTTCATGATCCCTCTTCCCCAGTCCTGTTGCCAGAATGCAATCCGGTTTCCATTACCCGGCTCATAAGAAGCTGAGATTTGGAAGAATTTTAAAGCCTCTCTTAGTGTGTTGGTGAAGAAGTAAGAAGGTGGTATGAGGTGGTCTGCACCGCTTGTTGCTCTGAATATGGATTTCCATAGTGTTTCTGTTGGTGAGGCCCATTGCCAGCACCACTTTAGGAGCATTGCTTGGTTAAAGTTGTGTAGGTCTTTGACACCTAATCCACCTAGTTTTTTTGGCATGCACACCAACTCCCAATTTGCTAAGTTCATTTTCTTTTGATTGTGTGTTACTCCATGCCATAAGAAGTGTCTTCTTATCTTGTCAATTTGGTTGATTGTTCCCTTGGGTATTTTGAAGCAAGTCATGTAGTAGGTCGGTAGTGCTGATAGGACTGAATTTAACAGAGTTAGCCTTCCTGCAATTGTGAGGTATCTAGCTGTCCAACCCGCTAGTCTCTTGTTGAATTTCTCAATTAGTGGCAAGAATGCAGATTTGTTTAACCCTTTGTTTGATAATGGTAAGCCCAAGTAAGTGAACGGTAACTGTCCCAGTTTACATCCCATTGCCGCAGCTAGTTGTTGTCCTAGCTGCTGTGTTCCTCTGGATATAAGTATTTCTGATTTGTGGAAGTTGACAGCCAGCCTTGATATATTTTTGAATGCAGTGAATGTGATCTTGAGCATTTGTATGTGTCTTAGATCAGGTTTGCTAAAACATAGTGCATGGATAACTTAAAATAAAATCAAATACGGTACTGACAGCTTAAAATAAAATCAAATACAAAAATAAAATAATTAAAAAAGTCGATCTTGTTATAAAATAGGATTTTTGTGGATGTTTATTATGTAACTTCCAATATTAATTCTCATATTCATTGTCCCACTACTTCACTACTATGGACATTCATGTTCTTATTAACTATTGTAATGACTCTTCATGTACAATTTTTAGCCTATAAATAGAGCCTCTGTAGACACATACAAAATACACAAAAGAGGAGAATAAAATTATGCTATTGCTCTCTCTATCTATCTTGTTATTTACTTATTTTTATTGTAACTTTATTTTAGTTTTACAACACGTTATCAACACGAATTGCTCAGAAGAAGTGGCAAATTAATAATGTAAGTAATTTGTGTGCTTAATTATTATATCTTTCATTTATTTAAATTTCATTTAAAATTTTGATTATATTTGTTTTAGTTTATAAGCATCATTCTTTGAAGTGAATGATGAAATAATAACTTGAAGTTATTATCAAAACTAAATGTTTATTAAGAATCTAAAATTCATATTACCTGAATATAATAATAAGAGTAATAACCCGAAGTTATTATCACAACTAAAAGTTTCTCAAGAACTCAAAATCCGTATTACCCGAATAAAATAATAACTTGAAGTTATTGTTAGAAATATTTTTCTGCGTAGCGGTTTTGCCATACTGTTTTGCTGCGCTTTAGTTTGGGTCTCAATTTTGGCCAAGGACTGAATGTTTCGGCCTTGGCCAAATATACTGTTTTTCAGCATTTTCCATTTTTGCTAGAAACTATTTCTGTTTAGAACTTGAAGTTCTATTAGAAATTTTAGTAATATCTTCCAATTAGGAGCTGTACGATCATGTGTCATTTTCACCTCATATAGTGCATCCTTATCTACTTCATATGTTGTGTACATTGTACTTTGCCTAAATAGATCCTTAAAGAGGGAATAAATCTTTTGGGTGTATACTCGACGTGCTTCAACCTCTATAGGATCAAACGACCATAGTTGCGGTTGTTTGTTGCAAGATCTGAAGTCCTCTTCGATCTTCTTTGGCAAAAATGCTCTCAACCATCTTGGTGAATTGCAAGGCAAACTTATAAATTGATGTGTGTGAGCCAGTCCACGACTTCAAAACAACATTAGCACTCTCACTTTGTTGTGAGGTGGACATATCAGCAAATAAAGTTTCCCGAAAATAAGTGGGAACCCACCTTTCACGAGTTCTAAACATCAAGTCCAAATGATGGTGATACTTCTCAAGCATATCTTCGCATCCCTTTTCAAACTCTTCGATCGTCAAGCTAAAATTAATACATGCATGTAAATCTTCTTCCACTTCTTTAACCTTACCATACACTGCCCCCAATTTGTCTCTTGCTTTCCTCATAACATGCCATTGATAATACCTATGCCTTGTATTTGGAAAAACTTCTGCTATTGCTACTCTCATTGTCGGGTCTTGGTTAGTGATGAAAGCTTTTGGGTGCTTCCCATTCATTGCCTTCAAAAAGGTTCAAAATAACTACTTGAAAACGTCTGTCCCCTTATTTTCTAATAAGCGCATAACCAAAAAAGATAGATAACCAGTAGTGATTTTCTCCAATAAATGGGCTGCAAGGCATGTACTATGACATCCCCAAAAGCTTGGTAAGATCTCCTTGACCTCCCTTCAATCCAAAATATGTTCTTTACTGTTTGGTTGTCATCAACTTCTATTTCAAAGAAGAAATCCGGATCCCTTGATTGCATCATTTTGAAGTAATCAAGTGCTTTCTTAACATCCACCCCAACAAGTTTTCTATTCTCTTTGGCAATTTCATTGCTCAAATACTTTTTTGTGAAAAAAACATTATGTTGACCACCCTCTTTCTCGACGATTGCCTCAAAAATCTTTGCGGAAGCCACATTTTAGTTACTCAAAATATAGATGCACTCTTTTTGGTCATCTCTAATACACATGTGAGACTTAAAAAATCTCTTCTTTGAAGGACTTTGGATCAGTTCATGATTATGCTCTTCATTGAAAGTGGTTACTGACCATTTTCCATTCTTTTACAAACTTACGCTCATCAATGCCTTACAACCGGTCCTTCAAAATTAAATTTCTTTCTGAGGTGTTTTCTCCTTGTTTGGTGTTATTTCAATGGTGGGTCAAAATCAGAGCTAATAATATTTATAACTCTAATTGTCTACTCTACAATCGGTTTACAAGCGCATAAACCTATTGTATAGTATAGATCGGGGTGTCGATCTGCAGGGATGGTGTATTAAGAGATCTAATCGCAAATCAAGTCTAGGTTATCGGTTTTTTTAGGTTGGTTTGGTTGTTTGGTTGTAAGGTTCAGTTACAATAGTAAAGTAATGGTTGATTGAGTTTTTAGAAGATGGGCTTCTAGGGATGCAGACATTCTATCATTCAAACTCGTTTAATCTAGGTTCTGGATAACTTAGCAGTCGCATGCGGTTCTGTTACCATCCGCATGCTACTACTTAGACCTGTTAAGTAAAGTTACTCAGTCGAATGTGGTTCTATCACCATCCGCATGCTACTGTGTAAACCATACACGGTTAGTTTCCTTTCTAGTCGGAATCACACACAATTTGATCAGAACCGCACACGCCTTGTACTGGTATCAAATACAATATGAGAGTTGCTAATCCTATTCTAGTGTTAGTCACTGAAATGTTATAACACCTTAATTGAGTAGGACTAATAAGAGAATATTACCTTATCTTATACCTAAATAATTGCATGAAGATTTATGATAAGTCCTAATTACTAATATTAGAAAGGGTCAAGTTCACTATTACGTACTTCCTATATACTTTTCATAATAGTAACAATTAAGATTACTCCACTATCAGTTATAGAGTGCGATGTTCATCTATCAAACTATATCTTAATAGGTTCCTAACTGAAGTTTGGATCACAAGTGTTCAACAATTACGTCTCTCCTACTTGGATCTAAGACAATTGTATCCTTTGCATACTGGTCAACTCCCTATGCATACTATGGAGTGCGCATCTCAATGTGTATCCGAAGTTGTGGTTTTCTGTACACTTTAGTTTTTTAATTTTTGTTAGTTTTGGTTTCAGTACTTTTTGGTACGAGTAGAGAACTAATTTTTATATGGCTTGAGATTAGAACGAAATGTTAAGCTTTTCCTGATACTTGAGTTATTACTGTTATCTGCCTTCATGATACGAACTAAGGTTTCCAACTACAGCATGCTTTCATAAAAAGCAAAGTCATTATTTATTCTTTAGTTTTTTTTTTTTTTTGATCAAACATATATATTCTTTAGTTTGTTTATCACCAAACCTATTGAATATTACTATTGTAAAGGGTGCAGCAGAGAGGCTAATGCTATGTTAGAGCATCACTTATTGATATTTGGCACCGCTATCATGATGACATCAGTATCGTCACTATTTTCTTTGACTATAGGTACTGGCTGTAGTTCTTTGACTAGAGGTAGTTGTGACTTTCTTTGGGTACAGTAATGCTTGAGGAATCTGAACTTGACAACTTTCTTTTCGGATATAACTAGGAATTTTATCTGTACGTGAATGATTTCTTTTTCTATCTTTAACCTTTAGCTCTGTAACATCCAATTTTGGAATTGCTAATGTTGGGTCAATTTGAATATAGAATTCTCAAGCTTTATCTTAATGCATTGGTTTAATTTTGGTTAAGTTGTGTAATATGTGTGTTTTTGGCATCATATTTCGCTTCATGGGTTGGTTAAATCGATGCAAAAAGTAGAGAATATAACAAATTGAAGATGACTCAAGTTAACAAAGGAGGCCACAAATTTGTATATTCTGTTCTTCATGCTTTTATTTTTTCTGACAGCTCAAAATAAAAAATTCAAATACAAAAAAATAATTAAAAAGGTCTTTATTTTGCATCTTTACTTGCAATAAATTGAAGAGAAACCATTAATTAATTTGCCAACTAATATAACAAATAAATAAGCAATATAACAAAATAGCAATTGCCTGTGCTATATTTTAATAGTCTCTCAAAACATTAGCGACTTGTTACCATGGAGATGGGATCATCCAAAATGACGATCGAAAAACTTCATCCCGAGGCGATATAGAGAACTTATTCTTTGCAATATCATACATACCAAAAGAACGATTATACTCATGGTTCCATGGCACCCAACCAAAAGCTTTTTCCATGAAGTAGTTATAACCACGGTTCCTTCGCACCCAACCAAAAGCTTTTTCCGTGAAGTAGATGCACTTTGCTCTGCTACTGTTGCTTTGTGCTGGTAGAGAGAACGAGCCGTTATTTCCGATGAACAACAATTGATCACCTATAGAGTCTATCTCAACCCACTTAGATTGCCAACCTTGATTATCAACAGACGGACTGCATATATTCAGTAAATAAAATTTAAATCTATTCGTTTCAGTTTTATAGAGTAGCGATAGACGTTCTGATACTGTCACCAAGTACTTCATGCCAGGGTAGATGGGATGAATAGGAGGTGCCCAAGGAATTGTTTTAGCGAAATTTGGATCCATGAGGTCGCAAAACTGTTGAAGTTTACAGTACCGAAGGCCCAAGGCCCAAATTGGCGTTCTAGATTGTTCAAGAAAATCAAAGTCGGTAGTTGTAGGCATTCTAGTGATTTGTAGATTGGTATATAGTATAAAATCTAGAATATAATCATGAGTACCAAAACCGACATGTGCAAAGTCGGTAGAAATAGAAAGTATATTCTAGAAAAATCCTAACCAGACTTTAGGATCTTATATATATAGAGGTAGAGCTTAGCAAAGTGAATTAGAGAATGATAGAATCAAGAATCAGAGAATAAGAAAAAAAGAGTGAGGCGTGAGTGCTAGTAAGAAATATATCAAAGGTTTTGTACACTTGAGTAATAATAGAAATTATATTATAAACTCCTCTCTTTCAATACCTTCCACAATCCGATTATAATTTTCAATATTTGGTATCAGAGCTTCAGGTTCGAGTTAGCGAAGTAGACAAGGGCGTTCGTGTAACATAAGAAGCATCTCAAGACGATGCCTTCAGGTATTGACATAACTATGGCGCAATCGATGGTTCCTATATTTACGGGAGAAAATTATGCCATGTGGAAGATCAAGATGCGGATGCTGCTACTCTCGCAGGGATTGTGGGATGTCGTCGAACAAGGTTTTACGGCGCCAACAGGAGCATTGACGTCGGTTCAGCAACAACAACAAATGAAGGATGCCAAGGCTCTGTTTCTAATTCAACAGGGTGTTGTTGAAAGTTTATTTCCACGAATCAGTGGAGCAACTACATCCAAAAAGGCATGGGAGACTTTGAAGGAGGAGTTTGAAGGCTCCGAGAAGGTGAAAGCGGTGAAGCTGCAGACGCTGAGAAGATAATTTCAAAACCTCCAAATGAAGGAGTCGGAGAAGATCAAGGAGTACTTCTCGCGAGTCGTAGAAGTTGTCAACCAAATGCGGACGTATGGAGAAGACATCTCCGATCAGAAGGTAGTTGAGAAAATTTTAATTAGCCTCACTGACAAGTATGACTACATCGTTACTGCAATTGAAGAATCAAAAGATATATTGACGCTTTCGATTCAACAACTGATGAGCTCCTTGGAGTCACATGAAGAAAGAAAGCTCCAACGTGAAGGAAATTTGGTGGAAGATGCATTTCACTCCAAGCTGAGCTTCAGATCACGATATAACCCCACGAGTCAACTAAATAACCAAGAAGGCGGCGGTCCGCGACAAGATGCAGAGAAGCAGTCGGCGCAAAAGGAGAAAGCACCAGGTTCAAATTATTCAAATTTATGGTGTGATATACACAAAAGGTCGAACCATAGTACATCTGAATGTTGGTCGACAAAGAGATGCAACAAATGCAAGAAGATCAACCACATAGCACAAATGTGCAGAACAAGAGTTAACGACCGAGCAAACTTCATAGAAGAAAATGAGAGTCATAAAAGCATTTTCTATGCGTGCCATGCTGCAAATGAAGAAAAGGGCGACATATGGTTCATTGACAGTGGTTGCACGAACCATATGACCGGAAACCGCGAATTATTTTATTACATAGACACTTCGTATGAGACAAAGGTACGTATGGGAAATGGCTCAATTGTTCAAGCAAAAGGCAAAGGAAGTATTGCTGTGCAAACCAAAATGGGTCCAAAATTTATCCGAGATGTATTGTTGGTTCCTGACCTAAAACAAAATCTGCTAAGTGTAGGGCAATTAGTGAAGAATGGATATGCAGTTCATTTTGAAGATAGAGGCTGCAAAATTTTCGATCGAAGAAATAAAAATCAAATAATAGCAAGAATACAAATGGAGAAGTCTAGAAGCTTCCCACTCCGCATAAACTACGCTTCGCATATGGCGCTAAGAAATGAAGGATCAAAACCAAGTGATACTCGAAGAACTAAAGAAGGGTCTACAATATCAAAGTCATCCTCCGAGCAAGTAAGATCTTTATCAGAAATTTACGAGTCATCTAATTTTTCATTTGTTGAACCTCAAAACTTTGAAGAGGCCGCAAAGCATGAAAATTTGAAGAAAGCCAGGAAGGACAAAAACTACATAATTGAAAAGAACAACACTCGGAAACTTGTAGATCAACCAAAATATCGTGAAGTCATTGGTGATAAATACATCTACAAGACAAGGTTAAATCCTAACGGTGAAGTTAAAAACTACAAAACAAGGTTGATGACAAAAGGCTTCAAACAAGAACCCGACATCAACTATTGGAACACATATGATCCGATGAGAAGGCCAACAGCTCAAAAGAAATGGCAATCATTAGATAAAGAAATTTATGTGCAGAAGCCACACGGAATTTTATATCAAGGGGGAGAGAATAGAAGATACAAAAATCGATCGACAAATCAAAATTTTGAGAGAATCTAGTCGGTACTGAGGGGGAGTGTTGAAGTTTACAGTACCGAAGGCCCAAGGCCCAAATTGGCGTTCTAGATTGTTCAAGAAAATCAAAGTTGGTAGTTGTAGGCATTCTAGTGATTTGTAGATTGGTATATAGTATAAAATCTAGAATATAATCATGAGTACCAAAACCGACATGTGCAAAGTCGGTAGAAATAGAAAGTATATTCTAGAAAAATCCTAACCGACTTTAGGATCTTATATATATAGAGGTAGAGCTTAGCAAAGTGAATTAGAGAATGATAGAATCAAGAATCAGAGAATAAGAAAAAAAGAGTGAGGCGTGAGTGCCAGTAAGAAATATATCAAAGGCTTTGTACACTTGAGTAATAATAGAAATTATATTATAAACTCCTCTCTTCCAATACCTTCCACAATCCAATTATAATTTCCAACAAAAACAGTAACACACCAATTTTGGAGATGGCATACAATTTTCCGTTGTAATATATTACATCACAAAATTTTGAAAAACGACCATCAATATTTGTCCATTTTCTATCTCCTATCTTACAATAGTAGAGTTTCCCCATTTGTCCAACAATTGCCATTATGATGCAATCTTGTTCAGCTATTGTCGGGTTTGTTGATAAGATTGCTTTGTGTATATAATTAAAGCCATTAACAGAAACATCTGGTACACAGGTGAAAGTGTTGACCGAAGGAAGTGGTATTACACGCCTCGTGAATGGGTTCAAAAGATTTACTTCCGTACTGTCAATTCCCTCTAGAATAAGCCAGCCCCATGAAGATCCACAAACCCTCTTGTTAACTGCCTCTGGCATAAATATATTGTCGCTTGCTATTTCTCCATTCATTTTAGCAAACTTGTACAAATTTGAATCTGATTTGCATGTATTGAGCAATAATATTGGAACCCCGAAAGGTATATTTCTAGGAAGACAACAGAAGAAGCGATCGATGTACCCCCACGATTTGTAGACTGCACGAAATGTTGAATAATCAACATAGCTAATCTTCTTGATAATCTCATCTAATATGCCCTCGGGAAGATTAGCCCAATCACTCGTGAACAATGCTAACCAACAAAGTTTAAGTTATTATTTTCTATTGGCATTTTAAAATAATTTAAACAGAATACAAGAGATCTATTATTGGACTAGGGGAAAAAAATAAATAATTCAAGAGAACAGAATACAAACAATCAAGAAAAAAATCTCACTTGGACTGGAGGATGACCTGAGTTCCGGATTGATGAGGCATGGGATATTCTTTTCCCGTAATTTAAGATTGTGCTGTATTATCTTGAGCAGTAGTTCTAACATGATTTGTTGGTGCTCGTAAAATTTGTTAGGATTTGATAATATAGGGACATAAAGATTCAGGTATCAAGATAAACAAAGATATTTATAGTCTTGGCTTAAAAGAAAGAAGCAAGATCGACTTCTAATTATATATATATATATATAAAATTACTATCTTGAGGCAATGTAATAGGCTCTATTTTTTTAGGACTATTTTCAAGTATTTTTATTGCTTGTTATTTTTATGGCTGCTGAAAATAGGAGCTTTTTTTAATAAGTTAAAAACCGGTGCAAAAATAATTTTAACACCAGTTATTTAATAAAAATCCATGTTAAAAATATTTAAAACATTGATTTTTTAAATAATTGGTGTTATAATAGTGTTGTGCCATTGGTTTTGGCAAGTTGTCAGTCGGTACATAAAAGCAACATCACCTTCCACAAACACTAAACCCTACGTACGTTCCATTTTCTTTAAAACTCACCTATATATGCCCCAAAGTCCTAACCAATAACTTCCACCCCCAGCTAGCTAATACTACCAAGTCCAGAACCCCATCGACCATGTCCCCGAACTCCTCCCCTCCCACCACACCTAGAAGCCGTGCAAATAATTCCACTTACATGCATGTCACCCCACAACCCAACCTTACTCAGATCCCCTCTCTCTTCTCACTTTCCAGAATGGACAAATTGGAGCTTTAGATGCTGTCATACCTGTCATAACGGGCTTCCTTCCGTAACCTAGCGAAATGCAGAAAATGCTGGGTTGATGGACATGTAGGCAACATATGCAAGATGATGATCCCAATACGGACCTGTTACAATCCTGATAGCATTTTGTGTTTCTGCCATATATCAGTGATCCGAACTCTGATTGTAGTAATTCAGGTTGCGTTGGAACTTAGACAACGATATCTACAACTTTCATGAAGGGCTTGAGATCCAACACGGTCCGTATCAGGTGATACAAACCGTATTAAGCTGTGACAATGCAAATTCTTCTAAGTTTGGTCTGTATTAGACTGTTGGGCCTGTACTGGCTAGTATGGTCCGTACCAGAGAGTTTGTTTCGATGCTCTGCTATTCCAATGGATCCAATTCTTGATCCAATTGATGTAAAATAGTCCCAAAATATGATTCCTGCAATAAAACATAAAGTAGAGCAACAGTAACCTATTTCACGTAATAGGTTATTGTATCATGCATTCTCTACTCTGGGGCATATAGCTCAGTTGTTTCAATTCAATGTGAATTATTTCTCTTATTCATTATAATTTCCCGGTTTCATATAGGTCATTGAAAGGATGTAGGACAACTCAACAAAGCACGAAACTCAGGATCTTTCAGAAAGTTGATTCCTTTCTCAAGAGTGCATAACCGCATTATACTTTTGAGAAATAGCAAAACTATGGAAGGACATAGAAACAAAATCAGAAGAATCAAGAGAATGAGATCCATGAGCAAAGAAATAAGAATTCATATGTTTGATCATATTTAGTTCGTTTATCACCTAACATATTGAATATTTGTGTTGTAAAGGGTGAATCTGTGATGCTAATGAGCAAAGCGCTGGACAAAGCAACCCGTAAACATGATATGCGGTACCTAGATATGGGATCTTCAGAGCCTGGTGATATCAGTATCGTCATTCTCTACTTTCCCAACTTGCAGGCACCAGCACCATCCTATGATGCCTATTATAGATAAATAAAGACTAAATTCTTAACAGAGAGAGGCACTTGCTGTAGTTGTGACTTGTTTTGGTGCGATTTGGAGCAGGGAATGACAGTTTTTCTTGTTGGTTTTGGGGAAATTTTTTTTATTTTAATTATTTTTTTGGTGGCAATAATGCTTGTGGAATCTGAACATGACAATTTTTTTATTTTTCATATCTCCAGGAATTTTATCTGTGAAGGGTTTAGAACTATTAATTGTCAATGATTTATTTTCTTTCTGTAGTGTTAACTCTGTAAATACATCCAATTTTGGAATTGCTAATGGTTGGGTCAGTTGGAATATATTATTCCGACTTTAATCTTAGTGCAATGGATTTTTCCTTGGTTCAATTTTGGTTAAGTTCTGTGTAGTATGTGTTTTTAGCAACCTATATAGGTTGATGTTTTTTATGTTGCTATACGATTTCGATCACTTTTCTTTTTATTTTGATTAGAAAACTTGTGATAGCAAAAACTGTCCCTAATATATATATAGGTGTTCCTCTAGCTGTTGTTTGTTTTTGATTAATACTACTCTTGTTAAGAAATATGGAGAGAAAAGAAGAGAGAATAGTATTGGAGGAGAAAAAAGAACTTTAACCAATGTTAGAGGAAATCAGTCTGTCTAAACATGTCGTTTTCTTACCATTACTGTCTAAACGTGTAGTTTTATTGTTGGAGCCATTACGACCGCCACAAAACTGTATAATATGTTTTTCATTCGTTTAACATTTTGGTAACTCATTTTAAGTTCAAGTATCAAATGAAAATAATTAGATATGATCAATGTCACTTTCTGTAGATACAAAACAATAAAAATGACATTTTCACTTTATTTATATTAATATCAAGATCTTGTAAAAACTTACAACGATAGCCTTTAGTCCAAACAAATTAATTTAAAAATGTTGAAAATATCAACGTGTTAATTTCCGAGTACATTATTCCCATAAAAACAATTTAAAAATGCAGCAACTATTTTTATGTGTAGGATAAAAAATTTGGCTATGCTGATGCATAAAGAAAAGAATATAACAAATGGAAGATGTAATGTACTCAAGTACCAAGGGAGGCCACAAATTTGTAATTAAAGGCTGTTATTCATGCTTTCATAATTCTTACATCTCAAAATCTAAATTAAAATACAAAAAGATAATAATTAAAAAGTCTTTATTTTGCATTTTTACTTGCAACAAATTTAAGAGATACCATTAATTGAATATTTCACAACTAATGTAACAAATAATTAAAAATATAATAACATGGCAATTTCCTGTGCTATATTTTAATGGTCTCCCAAAATATTAACGACTTGTTACCATGGAGATGGGATCATCCAAAATGACGATTGGCAAACTTCATCCAGATGAGGCGGCATGGATAACTTTTTCGTTGCAATATCATACATGCCAACAGGATTCTTCCAACGAACACTTATCACCAAACCAAAAGCATCTTCCGTGAAGTAGATGCAGTTTGCTCCGCTATTATGCCTTCGCCCCGGTATAGAGAACGAGCCGTTATTTCCTATGAACAACAATTCGTCACCTATTGAGTTTATCTCAACCCACTTATATTGGTGATCGTGATAAATAGCAAACGGACTGCATTTCTTCAGTAAATGAATTTTAAATCTTTCCTTGTTTGTTATATAAACTAGCAATAGGCGTTCCGATGCCATGACCAAGTACTTCGTGCTAGAGTACTTGTAATCACTAGGAGGGCCGGAAGCAATTGTTTTAGTGAAATTTGGATGTATGATGTCACAAGACACTAAGTCACCATACTCGGTAGTGGCATAAAAGTTTCCATTGTAATATATTATGTCACAAAGTTCTTCCAAAATATGACAATCAACATTCGTCCATTTTTTATCTCCAATCTTACAATAGGAGAGTTTCCCCATTTGTCCAACAATTGCCATTATGATGCAATCTTGTTCAGATATTGCCGGGTTTGTTGATAAGATTGCTTTGTATATATAATTAAAGTCATTAACAGAAACATTTCTTTCAACAGTGTAAGTATCGAACGAAGGAAGTTGTATTACACGCCTCACGAATGGGTTCAAAAGACTTACTTCCCTACTATCAGTACCCTGTAGAATAAGCCAGCCCCATGAAGATCCACAAACCCTCTTGTTAGCTGCCTCTGGCATAAATATATTGTCGCTTGTTATTTCTCCATTCATTTTAGCAAACTTGTGCAAATTTGAATCTGATTTGTAAGCATTGAGCAATAATAATGGAACTCCGAAAGGTATATTTCTAGGAAGACAACAGAAGCGATCGATGTACCCCCACGATTTGCAGACTACACGAAATGTTGAATAATCAACATAGCTCATCTTCTTGATAATCTCATCCAATATGTCCTCGGGAAGATTAGCCCAATCACTTGTGAACAATGCTAACCAACAAAGTTTAAGTTATTATTTTCTATTGGAATTTTAAAATAATTTAAACAGAATACAAGAGATGTATTATTGGAATAGAGGAAAAAAAATAAATAATTCAAGAGAACAGAATACAAACAATCAAGAAAAAAATCTCACTTGGACTGGAGGATGACCTGAGTTCCGGATTGATGAGGCATGGGATATTCTTTTCCCGTAATTTAAGATTGTGCTGTATTATCTTGAGCAGTAGTTCTAACATGATTTGTAGGTGCTCGTAAAATTTGTTAGACTTTGATAATATAGGGACATAAAGATTCAGGTATCAAGATAAACAAAGATATTTATAGTCTTGTCTTAAAATAAAGAAGCAAGATTGACTTCTAATTATAAAAATAAATATTTACTATCTTGAGGCCATGTAATAGGCTCTATTTTTTTGGGACTATTTTCAAGTATTTTTATTGCTTGTCATATGTCATGCTATTTCCAATTATTTTTATTGCTTGTTATTTTTATGGCGGCTGAAAATAGGAGCTTTTCTACAACAGGTTAAAAACCGGTGTAAAAATAATTTTAACACCGGTTATTTAATAAAAATCCGTGGTAAAAATATTTATAACATTGGTTTTTTAAATAACTGTGTTGAAATAGTGTTATGCCATCAGTTTTGATTAAAAAAAAGGAGGTAATTATCATTTTCAATTAATCGATTTTTTTGTTTAAATTGGGCTAACCCCAAATTTTCTATCCATAAGAAACATTTATACGCTATAAAAAATCATAATTTTATAAAGATGAGGTATCCAATTATATCATTTATGGTGACACATGTCTTGAGACCATATGCTTATATTTTTTTTTACGATTTTAAAGTTCAAATGGTCGATCCGGTTAACATGATCTCCATATTAAAATGTGATTGGTGACCAACTTTTACAATTTTTGGAATTCTTTTAGTATTTATTAAGATGTGCACAAAATTGTTTTTTTTAGATAATTATGAATCATTGAAAAACAATGATTTTAAAAAAGAGAAATGTTCTGGTACCCCGAGTCATCATATCTTAGTACATCCCTCAAGTAGTTTAACAGAAAAACCTTCCAATATTGTCTAACTTCCATTTTCAGCACTAATATCCAAGCATTTAAAGCTATATTTATAACATTTTAAAATGTTACTCGCAAGCATATAAACCTCTGTCTGAAAGCATTTATAGATAGTTTTAACTCTCAACTACTTTTGTCTTCAAGCCAAAAAAGGAAAAATTATTTTCATCAACTCTTTTTTATTTTTTCTCTGATCATTATAATTTATTTTTACAACGAACCGTGATGAATTTTACGAATATAAAAATACGAACGTTTTCTATTCGATTTTATCTTTCAACTAAGATTCATGAAGAAATACTTTTGAGTAATTTTAAAGTCATTTTTTTTAAAGTAATACTCATTAGCACTTTCAATTTTCAAGTTTTTAAAACTCAGTCTATAACCATTAAAATTTTTTAGGCTTTGTACATGAGGTTTATATGCTTTGTAAATGAACTTTGTAAATGCATTGTTATTGTTGAGGTTTATATGCTTTGAAGTGCTATTGTTGAGGTTTAAATTCTTTGTACATGAGATTTATATGTTTTATTCTAGAGATTTAACGTGTTATTAATTAGGTTTATATGCTTATAAAAATAGGTTTATATTATTTTGAAGCAAAAAAAAAAAAAAACTGAAAGTCACAGAGATTTAAAGTGGTAAAAAAATAAAGAAACAAATATAACTCGAAAGTTATTCTTCATGGATCTCATTTGAAAGAGAAGTATATAGACAGTGGGATCTGATGTGTTTATAAGGGAGGGTGACACGTGGCAAGTGCGATTTCAGAAAAATAACTGATGCATGTGTGTTCAAATTAGTTGTAAAATTTTCTTGGTTTTCAAATTAACTTGGGCTGGGCTTAAGAGTGTGACCCATTTTGACTTACCTGCATGCTTTCAGTTTAATTGGGATCAATTTAAGTAGGCCTGATTCGGGTCAAATTCGGTCATTTTGTTTTTAGAATTTTGGAATTATAATCAGTTTATATAGAACTGGTATCAACTTCACATAAGCTAATTAATCATTTTTTGATAAAGATGAAAAGTAAGTTGTTTAATTTTAAATATATTTCAAGGTTTTTCCGTTCGATTTTGAACCTATGTTTTCACTCAAAGAATAATATCATTAGTATTAGATTAATTAAATATATATGGAACTTTATTTTTGAAAAATGAGAAAATTTTATTTGTTGAAAACCTCCGTACAATTAGAATTCATATCACCGAAGGTAACAAAAGAGAAATCGAATTGTTGAAATAGTAACCCAGATTTGTTGAAAACCTCCATACAATCCGTACAATATCTATTTTTTTTATGGATTCATATCACCGAAGGTAACAAAATTTATCTGTTTAACTGTACAAGATCAGCTGAAATGGAAGTGGGGGGCAAATGGGGAATTTACAGTGGCTTCTTTCTATAGAGCAATGGCACAAGGGCCAAGCATAGGGCAGGACATAAGCAAAATTTGGGATATCAAGGCGCCACCGAGGGTTACTAATCTTCACCTGGTTAATGCTAAAAAACAGAATACTAACAATTGATAACCTAAGAAGAAAAGGATGGATCATCCCAAATAGATGTGTGCTGTGTAAAAGGGCAGAAGAAACGGTACAACACATGTTTGAGACATGTAATTACACTACGCAAGTTAGACGTACTGACAATTGCAATGACAAGCATACAGCTCATTCAATATCCTTTCTACAACACGACTCAATTCAGACAAGTAATCATGAATTCACAACATATAAGGGTTAGACAGATGGAAATCAGAATATGCTTTGTCGTCTGGAGAGAAAGATGCCGCAGGATATTCAGGGACATAGAAAGGCCAAGGCACCTTGTTTAGGAAGAAATAATGCAGGATTACAAAGATTGGTTCACAGTACAATAATATAGAAAATAATTATGATTTTGTTTTATTTCCTTTAATTTGCTGGTAGTATCAGACTTTATATTTCTTTTAGATTGTATCTTCTATTTTAATTCTATCAAAAAATGTAATTTTGACACCACTAGTGTCGGGATTAATGCAAAACGGAATTTGGAGGCTTGACCTCCATCTTTCTTTCAAAAAAAAAATCTGTATAGATCGGGACCGTTCAATTATTTCATAACAGATCTCCCCAGCTAATCATGTTGAAGAAATAAAATAAGATATGTTCAGTGGGATAATGCTTCATTAAGTGACAACTCTGTGAATACTTGCTCTTTCAAGGCATATTCCAGTTTTCCCGGAAGCACACCTTGCGCCATTGTTGGTGGTGCAGCAAGTTGACCAACTTGTCTTTCAATCACTTTGTATTGGGTAGTTATCAAATCAAATTTATGATCTAACTTTTTCAAAGACTTGGCTACCTCAAGGTTGGTTTGCCTTTGTTAGCTTGCAAATGTGTTATGCATTAACACTAACTCGACTACCATTTTTTCAAGTACGGTTTGTTGAGGTGGTGCTCGATTTTGGTATTGGTTTGATCTAGTTTGAAAATTATTTTGACCCCCTTGGTCATTTTGGTAATTCCTCCACCTAAAATTTGGGTAGTTCCATCTATTGTTGGGATTATAGGTGTTGGAATTGGTAGGGTTATATTGGTCATTTCTTTTACCGCCTTCTGCGTAAAATAACCCATTACATTGTTCATGTTGCTCATACTCACTCATTGCTTGGCATTTGGTGGTGACATGTCCTACCTCACCACAAATGCTGCATGCCACGCCTTTAGCAACTGATTTTACCTGTTGCATCTTGGCTATTTGGTTTTGCATGGCATCGACCTTTGCTGGAAGGGCAATGACTTCATCAACCTTGTGGAGGCCTCGCTTTTGGCCATCTCGTCCGGCCATCCATTCGCGTTGACTTAGCACCATGTCCTCTATCATGCATGTATAGCTAGCGCTTCATCGGGAATCCTTTCTGCTTATGTTTCCACCTGCAGCTGCATTCATATGAGATCTTAATGAGAGTCAATTATATAAAATATTTGTATTACGAATGGGGATCAATTTTATAGTATCCATAATATTTTACTCTAAACTATATTGAATATCGTGTATATTTATGAAAAAAATTAAAAATAAATAAGAATCAATTGATCTCCAATACTTGACTGTGTCTCCGCCTCTGTTTCTAGTAGACAAATATAATCTTTGCAAAACAATCTCCTTTTTTAATTTCCATTTTTAAGGGAAGTTGTATACCTGCAGAGGAGCATACTGTTAATACACCGACTAAGTTCATTCAAGGCCCGTTTGTTTATATGGGAACGGCCCATATATATGAATTTTTATTTGGGCCTTCTGATAAGCTTATATTGATTCTGTGCGGGCTCACAATGCAAACAAAATGTACACGTGGTTGTGGCTTCAGCAGCATCTGCAGAAACTACATCACGTTTGCTACAGAGGGAAGCAACACATTGTGTGATGATTTGCTTCAGACGACAAAGAATGGGATTGAAACAGAAGTAATAGTGTCGAGACAATTATTATCTCTTTTAGTTTTATTTTTATAAATTCAGTCTGTGTTTAAAATATCCTCATATTTTATGTCCCCATTTTTCAAAATTTTATAACTTAAATTTTCAAATTGAATTGTTAAAATAAAATCGTTAGATATGATGTGTATCATTTTCTCTATATACTTCTAACGATAATTAATTGTAACTAAGATTACTGATGTGAATAATTTATGAACGTTAATTTATCAACTTATTGATTCATACAAAAATAAGATTTAGGAAAAATAATATTTATTTACGACTATAAAATAGCATTAAGTCCTAGAAAAATGAACCCAAAAGTTTGTAAAATAAAAAAAAATCCCTAAAAGATAGTATGTGCTCAAAATAGTTATTTGTTTTTTGCTGCTCATAATCCTTCTTTTACACTTAACAAAGGTAAATTATATAATTCTCTATAAAAAAGCAACAAAGTGACCTACTTGTTTAAAATATTGGCATACACCAAATAATATGTGAAATTCTAACAAAAGTATTATATATTGGAGTATAAATTAAATTTGGGAACTCATTTCTTTGCCTTAAATGATTAAATAAATAATATCTTGCTTGCTTTTTTTTTTCTTTTTTTTTTTTTTCTTTCCCCTTCTGTTGCTTTATTTAGATCCAATTTACTTGTTTCTTACAAATTGGTCCGTGAAAAAAATTAATCGTTTATATTTTTATAGCACGAATTATGAAACAATTAAATTTTTATTAATATGTTCCGTGCCTCAAATAGGTAATGTAAAAGTAAAAGTCCTATTTTGAGAACATGTGAAATATAGAATAAATATGTTCCGTGCCTAATTTCGTGGTAAAGCAAAAAATAGAAGCTAATTATAACTTATAACTGCTGCTAGTATTATATATTGGAGGATAACTTTTCCTCCATAAAAATCCAGGTTTATTTTGCCTCTAAAATTTAGAGCAGCAACGCCTAATCTTTGCTGGGAAGTAGCAGGTTGAGGATTACTTCAGAATCAACGTTGCACCTAGTGCTTTTTAATTCATTACTTGGCGGAGAGGTAGTGATTGTGGCAGTGCTTTTCATCCTGGTTGAAGTAATAGAGGATTACTGGTCTTATTACCATAAATTTAATTTCATATTCCCAAATTTTTATCCTTATCTGGAAAAAAAAAATTGTTCTATAGAAAAGAAGAATAAGTACATCTTGTAAGGCTGAGATGGTAAGAAATTCATTCCTTGTATTATGTTCTGACTTATTAGTCATAAACAGACTATAGCATCATTATCCGTCCCTTATATAATTGAAGGTGGGTTGTTTCGTATCTATGTACGTACTTTGATTGAGGGTTAATTTAGGCTAAATTAATTGAGCCTAATGTGTGTCGGTTTGGTTGCATAAACACTGTTAATCACATTCTTGACATTGTTATTCGTTGTTGCAGCGCTGCCTCGTCAAGACCACTGCTGCACTTCCACTACCTCCACATTCTCTCTCAGCACCAAGGTCAGAATTTATTTTTGTCAATATTTATTAAAATTACGAACAGCTTTTTTCAGGTTTAGGGGGTTTCCCCATAACTAACATTTGTTAAATAACACATTGAAATTTTTATAAATTTACTATCTTTCCTGCATGTATATAATATCTTAACCTAAATTCTACCAAAAAATAATTATTGAAGTTCAACATAAACAAAATAGTTCAATATATACATGCAAAAATTTAACAAAAAATGGCATCCAACAAAGAAAAATCAGAAAAGATAAAGGTTCTCAACAACTAAAGAAGTACAACAAAGGAAGAAACATACCAATACCACAATTATGATCAGTGTTTTTCTGGTTTTGGTTATATCTTGATACTTTGTGACGGCCTTTTTCAAAAAAAAAAAAAAAAAAAATTGTGTCACCTATTGTACTGTTTTGGCTGGTGCTGTATCAAATTGAATTATGGTAATACTTACCAAAAAGTTTATAGTTATGGTGATACTTCATATGTTCTTGAGTTAGGGCCTTTGCTTCTTTGAACCAAATTATTTAGTATTGTGATGTGTTGTACATAATTGTGGTCTTATTTGTGTCAACTGATGTTCTGATGAATTTGTGTTGTGCTGAGTTTGAATCGATGTTATTTGAATAATGCTTGAACTTTGTGTCGTTTTTAATGTTATTTTGCGTGAACTGTACAGAGTGTTGAGTTGGTGAGACACTATACACTGTTTGGGCTTTTTAATTGGGATAATAAGGGAAGAACCGGTCAACGTTATAAATGTGTGAATTGTTGCTCTTTAGTATATTAAATGTGTTTAAAGGTTGTTCTTTAGTTGATAAGAACCTTCTTTTCGTTTAGATTTTTAATTTGGTCAAATAGGGATAGAATGAGGTTATAATTGTGGTTTTAGTATGTTTCTCAAATGTGGTATGTTTCTTCCTAGATGCCTTTTTTTTGTTGAATTTTCACATGTATGAACTATTTTGTTTGTATTGAACTTCAATAATTGGTTTTTCGTTGAATTTAGGTTAAAGTTCAGTATTGCAATTGTGCCTTAATAGAACCTGTTCAAGCTTTTCAGTATGATATTTATTATGTTTAAGCTTTTCAGTATTAAGTTTAAATGGCTAGAGAATTTCCTATCCTATATTTAGAAAGGGAAGGTAAAATAAGGCATAGTAAAACATTATGTTTTATTTTTAATGGCATGATAATGCTTAATTAAGTATGAATAACAAACTTAGGCCTTCTTAACTTTAGTATTAGATACACTTGTTTCCTCCAAAAATCAGATGCCCATCCAAAGGACTAAAAGCTCTACCATGAGAGAACGAAGCAGTACTGATTGTGTCCTAAGCCATGAGAGAAACTGGTCTGAACTTCCAAAAGACATTCTCCATCTCTTCTCCAAAAAGCTATCTGATATCTCTGAATTCATACGGTTTCGTGCTGTGTGCAAGAGCTGGCAGTTATCAGCCCCAATCAATGATCCTCCTCCACAACTCCCCTGGCTTCTAGAGTCTTGTAATTACTTTGAAGAAAACACCATTATACGCTTCTACTGCCTCTTATCTGGTAAAGTTCATACTCTCACATGGCCAACATCCCATCGTGCCAGGCTAAGCGGCCCCGCATGCCACTACCTACTTGCCTCTTGCTTGAGAAACAACCAGAGGTATCTCCTTAATCCTCTTACTCATGATCAGATCCATGTCCCTTCTGTTAATGCACTAGATTGTGGGCGCCTAGACTATATTGGTCCAGATACAAATGAAGGCAGCCATATTGTGGTTATATCAGGATATGCAGACCGGCAAAGAGCCCGAATCAATATGTTGGCTTTTTGGCGACCTAAAGCTGATGATTGGGTTTATATAGAAGGGGTTGACAACAGTCCTAATGCATTTTATAGGGGACAATACTTCAGCATTGAGAGAAAAACTGGCATTACAAATGTTATTGATATTTCCACTAAAAACTTGGCTTATCAAGTGGCACCACCACAGGGAACAAACCCTCATCTACAAGGTTGCACAATTATGGTCAGCTCAGGAGGAAAGATGCTGAGGTTGTTCCAGTATTATGAGGGTGAGCAGTGTCACTTTGATATATATTGTCTTTATTTTGGTGATAGAAAAGAGAAACCTTGTTGGGTGAAGATCACCGATATCGGTAACGAAATTTTGTTTTTGAACCATTATGGTGGGTTATCTTTTTGTGCAAGTAACTTGGCTGGATTCAAAGGGAATTGCATTTACTTCCTGAAAAACAAGATATATCTTTGTAGATACAACATAGGAGATGGTACAACTGAGGTGTTGCCTTGCCCTCTTGATTCATTGGAGACTTGGTTTCTGCCAAGTCTGGAATAGCACTCTGATAACAATGATTGCATTAAGAGCCAAGTAAGTTTAACTGAGTTTAATTTACCTTTCTGTTTATTTTGTTTTGAGTATAAATTTAGCCTTTTGTTTATTTTGTTTGAAATTTATTTCAGTTGTTCTAATGGAGACTGCCTTCCTAACTCTTTTTAGTGCTCGGTTCTTTTGCAAATTTACCTACAGATTGGTGTTTAATACCACCGCCTGAACTTTACAAATTTATGTGCAGATAATGGACCGAGATATTTTCTCTCACTCGTTTTCACTTATGTCGGTTTGAGGTACTCAAGAGTAAAGGCCAGATTTGAGGTGCGTTTCCATATATTAAGATATATATGAGATTGCTAAAATAAAGATCGTCACTGCTGCCATTTGGGTTATTTTTTTTGCCACTCGGGACTATTATTATATTAGAATTCATTTCTTGGCTTATCTGGTTTACCAACGTGGGTAAAAAAAATGTAATTTTTATCGTATTTGTTTTCCCAATGTAGTGAAATAAGTATTTTGTTGACTGTTTGGTGAGGTCAATATAGCTTGTAACACTCAAAACTTGGTAGTTTTCTCAAATGAATATCTTCTATTTACAAAGTTGGACATTCATTTAGTCTATGTTACTTCCACATGTTATTGATGGTATGATTAGTACAGATAGGTCTACATATGTTACCAGAATAGCATTGTACCAGTTACCATCAAATTTCCTTAAAGTTATGTCTGGATGTCTCCACCAAGCTATTCATGCAATGTTTTGGCACCAAACCAGATGAATACCAAAGTAATTATAAACTCAAACATAAAAAAAATTATAATCCGTACGTGGAACTTATTTTTGTCACTTTTGAAATTGTGGCTTATAAACCTTCGAGTACTTGGAACAATATTGTGGCGTAGTTGAACATTGCTTAGTTAATTTTTTTTATAATCAGAACATTTCTTTGATCTCATATGTGCAACTAAGAACACATTGAATGGGACAACAAATTAGTCAAAATAATCTTTTGTATGATATTAATATATATTACTGCATAATGACGAATGACGATGAGATCAAAGTCCTAGCTATTCTGTTCCAACAAAGAAAAAACCTAATAACTTCTTAGGAGTATATGAATCAGCACATACAATAAAGGGTGGGGATTAGATTGTGCCCACAATGAGTTATTTACAACAAAGGCGGAGCATAATCCATTTTATGTATGTATACCACTGTACCAGTAAGTCCTGCAGTATGGCATTTAACTGATACAGTGGTACTGCTTGCAGAGCATAACAAACGGCCCCGTATTATGGTGACTCTTGTCAGGTAATGGTCTCCATTGCTCCCCATGGATCAGTTTGAAGAAATCCAAAATAGTCATCCATTCCAGAATTCAGTTCCAAGGATAATATCGGCAATCATAGCAGATATGGACCATGAACTTAAAAAGAACGACTCAGGTTACATCCGATTCTCTATCAGATTCTTCTCTCATAAGGTGCAAGAGAAAGTAAAAGTTTCTATGGGTAATTAATGTGGAGCAAGAATTAATTCAGATTCAGTGAAGCATTGTAGGGTGTAGAGTGAGATCCGAATTGTATGTTTTAATATGGCACGCCTAAGAGATCCCACGAGTCTAAGACAGGTTCCTATAAAATTTAATCTGACTGGAACTCATTTCTATTACATGCTCATCACTGCCCTAGCAGGAATCAGTATCCTCCGCCAAACCTAATTTCAGAATTTGATCAGAGAGAATTGATTGCTGCTGCCATGGAGACCCAACTCTTAAATACTCGTGAAAATGCTATAATTAGTCAAGTCGGTTATCCTATAATTAACCAAGTCCGTTCAGAATTTAAAATTCTAATTTGACTTAAGAATAACCATAAATACTAGAAATAAACCAAATATGACTAGGATTTAATATAGTCAATTTTATTATTCTAATTTATCACGAGTCAATATTGTAATATTTATAATCGGTCCATCAACAATTATAAATAATTACCGGAATATTCTATACGTATTTCGGCCCATATCCTAATTAAAATATGTACAATGCCTAATTAAAGTTACAACATTATTCTAAATTTGATCACTTGTTTAGACATTTATTTATGACATTATGAAACATATAATTATATAACACGTAGTCCAAATTATAATTGTAATTTAGATGTCTCTAAATTCCAACATAGAAGATATACAACACATGCTATCATCTTGGAGAGATCAAGGAAGCATTTCGGTCACCTCAATAGTGGAAGACAACGCAATTTGGATATGTTAGAACAATGGCATTTTCTCCGTAAAATATGCTTACATAATACTCTACAATAGTCACACAATACAAACAAAGGTACATAGAATCTGGAAATTGAGAATTCCACCAAGAATAAAGGTGTTTGTATAGTTGGTAATGCTAAACAAGATTCTAACGATGGATGAAGATAGGATGGTGCATACCAAACATATGTGTCTTGTGTATGAAGAAGGTGAATAGGTAAAGCACATATTTTGCGAATGTGTAACTTCAGTAAGAATTCAAATGGCAACCTTAAACAGATTTTTGGTTCCTCAGTCGGTGGTGACTAGCTTTAACTTGGATATGATCGATACAACTTCTAATCGACGAGAAGACAGCAACGAAGATAAGAGCAATTATATATGGCAAATATACATTTTGTCAAGATATTCAGAGAGCAATGCAAGACAATAACTGAACTGGCAGAAGAAGTCCACAATCAATGGTCATAATTGAATTAGCATAGAAGATGTTTTTTTTTTAGTTAATTTCTGGGGTTTTGTTATTTAATTTCAAAAAGGACTTGCCATATGATCCGCATGTGTAGGGGGGTAACAAGTTTTATGTCAAAACCTAATTGTAAGACTTTGTTATCAATACACAAATAGGGACATGATCCCTATTTTTTATCAAAAATAATTATCTCTAAAAAAAAGAAATAAAGTGACCAACTTGTTTAAAATATTGGCATACACCAAATAATATGTGAAATTCTAACAAAAGTATTACGAGTAGAACTAGGGTGTTCTTAAGCTCACCAAAGCATTTGGTAAGCTTAAGTCCAACATCCATCAAATCGGTTTCAAATGATGAATCAAAACCGTTGAAATTCGCTGATGCGTCTACATGTGAAAATTTTAAACATTCAAATTAATTTAGTATAAAGTCAAGCAGTCAAAAAAAACGTTCAAAAAATGAATGCACTAAACTTAATTTATTAACCTTCTAATTTTGACCAATTGACTTTATACTAAATTAATTCAAATGTTTAAAATTTTCACATGTAGACACATTACTCGTAATGTAGGCGGATTCTAACAGTTCGGATTTATCATTTGAAACCGATCGATTTGATGGATTTTGGAGTTAAGCTCACCAAACACTTTGGTGAGCTTAAGAACACCCTAGTTCTACTGATCAAGTATTATATATTGAAGTATAAATTTAACTTGGCAACTCATTCCTTTGCCTTAAATGATTAAATAAAAAATATCTTGGTTGTTTTTTTTTCTTCTGTTGCTTTATTAATTTAGATCCAATTTATTTGTTTCTTATAAATTGATGATCCGTGAGAAAAATTATACCGTTTACATTTTTATAGCACGAATTTTGAAACAATTAGCTTTGTATTAATATGTTCCGTGCCCCAAATACGCAATGTAAAAATAAAAGTCCTATTTTGGGATAAATATGTGAAATATAGAATAAATATGTTCCGTGCCTAATTTCGTGGTAAAGCAAAAAAATAGAAGTTAATTATAACATATAACTGCTGCTAGTATTATATATTGGAGGATAACTTTTCCTTAATAAAAATCAAGGTTTATTTTGCCCCTAAAATTTAGAGCAGCAACGCCTGATCTTTGCTGGGAAGCAGCAGCTTGAGGATTACTCCAGAGTCAACGTTGCACCTAGTGCTTTTTAATTCATTACCTTGCGGAGAGGTGGTGGTTGTGGCAGTGCTTTTCATCCTGGTTGAAGTAAGAGAGGATTACTGGTCTTATTACCATAAATTTAATTTCATATTCACAAATTTTATACTCATCTGGAAAAAAGAATAAGTACATCTTGTAAAATGAGAGAATGCAATTATTTTCCACATTGTTTTGCTAATGGTGCTTGTGAATCCATGTATAAGGCTGAGATGGTAAGAAATTCATTCCTTGGATTATGTTCTGATTTATTAGTCATAAACAGACGGTTGCATCTTTATCCGTCCCTTATATAATTGAAGGTGGGTTGTTTCGTATCTATATATGTAATTTGATCGATTGAGGGTTAATTAATTTAGGCTAAATTAATTGAGCCTAATGTGCTGGTCTGGTTGCATAAACATTTTTAATAACATTCTTGACATTGTTATTCGTTGTTGCAGCGCTGCCTAGTCAAGACCACTGCTGCACTTCCACTACCTCCACATCCTCTCTCAGCCCCAAGGTCAGAATTTATTTTTGTTAATATTTATTAAAATTACGAACAAATTTTTTAGGGTTTATGGTGTACCTTTGTATTTAAATTTTTTTATTTATGGAAAGTGTTTTTTTTTTTTTTGAAATTATGGGTTAGAGGTCAAGCCATCCAACACACTTTCAAACTCCTATGTATATTATAAAAGATTTCCCCACTTGTGGGTTTCGAACTCATGACCTTTATGAAAAGTGTTTTTATTTAGACCCCCATTAACAATATTTTTGTGGTTTTTGGTTACATCTTGTTACTTTGTACGTGGCTGGTGTGGAACGAAATTTAATTTTGGTAAAATTTACGAAAAAGCTCTTTTGTTTTAATCTTTGCTTAATTGCTGTTGTGAAACTAATTTATAATTTTGTGATGTGTTAAACCTATTTGTGGTCTTATTAGTGTTACATCATGTTCTGAATTTTGCGTTGTGATGAACTGTGCCTAGCTTGAATAATGCATGAACTTTATGTTTTAAATGTGTTAAATGTTGTTCTTTAGTGTTTTCAATGCGTTTAGTGTTGTTCCTTAGTTCCTATTAACATACTTATCTTTTTGGATTTTTCATTTGGTTGAATAGGGGTAGAATTAGGTTATAATTTTGTTATTGGTCTGTTTCTAACTTTGTTGTCCTTCTTTAGTTGTTGAGAACCATTATCTTTTCTGATTTTGCTTTGTTGGATGCCATTTTTTATTAAATTTTTGCATGTATTGAACTATTTTGTTTATGTTGAACTTCAATAATTGTTTTTTGGTGGAATTTAGGTTGAGATATTCTATATATGCAGGAAAGATAGTAAATTTATAAAAAGTTCAATGTGTTATTTAACAAATGTTAGTGTGCTTATATAATTCAAAATATGTTGGAAACATAACAGATTTTTTTTTTTGGACATATTTTCCAATAATAAAAAAAATCAATAATATATCTAAGAGATTTTTAAGTTTTGGATGGGGATTTATCTAATTAATAATGAAGTTTTGATAGAATTAAATTCCAATATCAAATTTTTGACGAGTATACACTCAGTAATCTCTGAAAGTAGTTAATTTATACTACATTTTTCATATCCGGACATAGAGAGAAATTTATTTCTATAAATTTAGAGAACAATATGTAGTACCATTGACTAACCATAAATTGTTCTTTATATAGCTTCATTTGTTATCCACTGGGCATCAGCAGCTTCCATCACGAGCATCGTCTCCGCAGTTCTCTCTGCTCAGGTAAGGAGCTATTCTTTTCCCGAAATAGGTGGATCGTTTAGTAATTTTCTCAAACATTGTTTTACTCTTTGTGATTCCATTCCTCACACCCACTCTCCCTCAAAACCCTACAACACCCAGACGGCTACTGAAGCGCCAAGCACATCTCCCAGTCACAGCTGGTTGAGGAAATCTCTGCCGCTCAAATATACTCCTATAGTGCCACCTCGTCCGGGATATTGCTGCCCTGGAGTCGTCCTCCTCGATCCTCCGCTAGCCCTCCACTACCTTCACTATCCTCTTTAAGCACCAAGGTTAGAATTTATTTTTGTTATTATTTATTGAAATTACTAACAATGATTTTAGGGTTTCGAAATTAGCATTTTGTTTAACTTTTTTATGTAAGAATAGTGTTTTCTGGTTCTTGGTTACATCTTGATACTTTGTAATGGCCTTTTTTTTAAAAAAAAATTGTGGTTCCTATTGTACTGTTTTGGCTGGTGATGTATCAAATTTATTTATGGTAATACTATCAAAAAAATTATAGTTTTGGTGATATTTTTAATCCGAATTTTTTAAATATATCATATTCCTAAAAATAATAAACCAAAACACCATTTTTTTTCTGAAAATTTTAAAAATGTCATTGCCGCATCCTGTAGAAGCGGTTACCTTTTCGGTGGCCGCATCTAGGAAAAGTAGGCACGTATTATGGACCACTTCTACACGATGCGGGGCCATGATCGCTTTTAGGGGATGCAGCACTGTTTAATTTTTTTTTATTTTTAGAGTTAGCAGATTTTTATTGTTTTGTGTTTTTTTTTTTTTTGAAAATAGTTAGATATAATTGTGTATGGTATTTAATTTGAAAAATATTTTGCGTTTGTCAGAAGAAATATTATTTTCTTAGTGTCGTTAACTGTATACGTACTAAGAAGTAGTTTGATTTTGTTTTAATTTAGAAATATTAAATTAAAATACGCCTAACAAACATGAAATAAATATTCAATACAATAAAAGTACCCTTAAATAATAATTGTTCAAAATATTACAACAAACAAACTGGCAATCACAACATAAAATTGACTACTAGATAAAAATACATTGCTTGCCTCTCCACCTGAAAATTAACAAAAAATGTATTGTTAGTATTAATTTTTTTTTAAGTTGGAATTTAATTAAAAATATGAGTTTACCTCGTGCATCTCGAGTAGCTCTGTTTTGTTGTTCCTGTGTATCTCGGCCAGTCTAATGTCCGCTCCTTCTATTATGCAGTAAATCAAGCCACATCGGAATCATATTGACTCTCCTTCAACCCAAGGTAATATTTTTGTCATTTGGAACAAGGGTTGGGCCTTCGTTTTTTGACCAATCAGACTGATTGTCATACACATGCCATTCACTCATCCATGTGTTGATCAATGCCTGGATGTGATAGGAATAATGTACGAACCTGCCAGGGTCAATGCCTTGAAGACGGCCAGAACATGAGAACACGGTATTCTGTCTAATTGTGGCTTCTGGCATGTGCATGTAACTGTGTTCTCATCCGTGATTACTACCGTGTATTTGTAATTTGCCTTGGTAAACTGGCCAGAAGCGTCAGACACGTATGCATTAACTCTCTCTTGTATGGATGTTACCTCAAACTCGTTCCAGTTGCCAAATCCACCGAGCATTGTCATAGATTGTGACCTCCCGTACCGTTTGTTAATCAATTACGAAAAATTGATGATATTAATGTTTTAAAATAATTGAATGAAAATAGAATAATTTAAAATTAAAAAAATAAAATAATTTAATTTAATGAAAATACCCACACCGTCCAACCAATTCAGAGCACGGTCACATACATACCCCATTGCTTGCATTCCTTGCTCATATCTTCTCATCTTCCTCTTGGCTACACATATCCTAAAGTACTTGAGTGCCTCGTCATTACAATGGTTCTTCTTCATATTTTTTTCTATGTGAGTAACACAAAGACGATGAATGCACTCATCCTCGTCTTCCTCATTCCATCCCAGATCAACTTGTCTAAACACTTTTTTATGCCCTTGCCCCCATCAATGATGACATACACAAACCTGGAGCGAATTACATTGCGCCTCAACCATTGCATGAATCATGCACAATCTTCAAAATTCTCCATATCTACCAAAGAAAAAGCCAACGGGAGAAATTGATTTTCTGCATCGTATCCAGTTGCAATTAACATTGTACCTCTATTAAACCATCAAAAAAAGGTGAATAAAAAAATGACATATCAATTTCGATTACATTTGAATAAATGAAATGACATATCAATTTCTATTTTTATTACCTTTGTACCGGCCTGATAAGAAACATGCATCAACAGTGATGACAAGTCTCAAGTGTTGGAAAGCCTCTATGCACAGTCCAAATGCCCAAGCCGCCCTATAAAAGTACCTGTAAGATCCAGGCTCACCAGTTGGATATGAGGTCTCATCAAACAATTTACCTGTAAATAAAACAAATTATTTAGTTTCACATTTTTTGCTATCAATGTTGTTGAAATATTACAAATAATATGATACCTAGGTTTTTTTCGCTTAATTGCCTCCAACAAGAGGACTATAAGCGCGTATGACCCCTCACAACTATCAAATTTGCGGGCAATTGCCAACTCCCTTCCACGCCATAATTTGTTGTATATCGGTACCTGACCATTGTATGTTTGTGCAACCGCGATTCTGACAGAATTGATACTCCAATCCACATCATTTCTCATATGCGCGGTGATGCAATCGGCAACCATAGCAGCCGTCAATTGTGCATGATTTATTCTTGTGGCATCCGCATGACAAACATGTTTTGTTGGACACCTGGATACTTTTCATTGTGTACCAAAACCAGTGGCCCTTGCTAATATGTACCAAGCACATCTGGGGTCCCTGCACTTGAACCTAATGTGTTGTTTGTCACTATGCATATTTTTAATCTCTTTATTTCAAAGAATGTGAAACTTGTAAATTGCATGTTTGTGCATATTTTTCAATCTCTTTATTACAAAGAATGTGAAACTTGTAAATTGCATGTTTCATTTTCTCCTTTGAATCATAGGTTTGTCCCTCTGTTAATTCATTCTCAAATTCTGCATGTCTACCAAACAACTCCACATTTGCTTCCTGAAATCCTGATAGGTCATTGAAAGCTACAATTGGGTGCTCCACCACGCGACTCATTATCTGAAACCCTTTATCAACCTTGAATTTTTTTCTCTGCCCGAGCACAAGCCCGGTATCTTCCTAGTCACTTCGTTCGCTCATGCAATCAAGATTAACATCCCCCCAATTTTCCTCTACCTCTTGTATTTCTAGATCCACTGTCTCCTCGGTTTCCTCCGGATCAAAAGGCTGACCCTAATAAGCAGTCCAACTACTACTAGCAATTTGGTTAGGCTAGGGTCGGGACCGACAGTCGGTCCCTCTAAACTGGGGCTTGACTGCTCTCACGCATATCAATCTGCAAAGGGGTTCGGAACAGATGGCAGGACCGACTAGTAGATCGTTGGCCCTCCTGAACTGGGGTATAACTGCTCTCTGGCATGTCAATCTGGAAAGGAAGTTGGGACACTGGACTTGAGGAGGTTGACGCATTACCCCGAATAGTACTCCAGATTAACCTCATAAGGGGGTTGGGATGCTGGACTCAGTTAATCTCCACAAAGAGTTCAATTACCTTGTATCCAGCCCCAGGAAAACTAATGGTCTAGTTGTACAGTACCTGCCAGACTCTATCATTCTGAACAGGAAATAGTTGGAACCAGGTTTGTCCTGAACCAGTGGGCATGCTAATTTTGGTCTTAATATCAAGGTCATATCGATCCTGATTCAATCCCAGGTTCTGAGAAATAATCGATTTTAGAACCAACAAATCAGTATCGGGCATTATCGGTATCACAGAATTAAGTCCGATGCTGTAATAAACCCCATTAGGGCCTGTTAGAACCTCACCACCAGTGTAAACAGATACCATAATAGCCATTTTGGTCTGAGTATATAAGAAAACCTAAAATTACAGATTAACTAAATTAATTATAAATACTGAAAAAAAATTGAAAAAGAGAGAAAAGAAAAAACTTACAGTTCAGCTGAGAAGAAGGCCCAGTGAAAATGACGTGAAATGAATCTCTTTCTTTAAAAAATGGGTTATATAGAAAACCGGATTGTGGTCGCAGCCCCTAGAAGCGGCCAGGGATGGCCACATCCCATAGCAGAGGCCATGGCCGCATCCTGTAGAAGTGGTCCATTTTTCTACTCGCTTTGCCTAGATGCGGCCACCAAAAAGGTGGCCACTTCTAGAGGATGCGGGCATGGTATTTTTAAAAATTTCAGAAAAAATGGTGTTTTGGTTTATTATTTTTGAGAAAATGGTATATTTAAAAATTTTGGATTTTTATTCTTCTTGAGTTATGGCTTTTGCTTCTTTGAACCAAATTATTAGTATTCTGATGTGCTAGCTGTACTTAATTGTGGTCTTATTTGTGTCAATTGATGTTCTGAATTTGTGTTGTGCTGAGTTTGAATCCATGTTGTTTGAATAATGCATGAACTTTGTCTCATTGCTAATGTTATTTTGCATGAATTGTGCAGAGTGTTTAGCTGGTTAGGCACAATACACTGTTTGGGCTTTTTAATTGGGATGATAAGGGAAGAACCAGTCAATGTTATAAATTTGTGAACTGTTGTTCTTAGTATTATAAATGTGTTTAAGTGTTGTTCTTTAGTTGATGAGAACCTTCTTTTCTGTTTAGGTTTTCAATTTGGTTGAATAGGGATAGAATTCGGTAATAATTGTGGTATGTCTCTTTCTCAAATGTGGTATTCTTCTTCCTAATTCTTTAGTTACCCAGAACCATTATCTTTTCTGCTTTTTTGTTGGATGCCTTTTTTGTTGAATTTTGACATGTATGAACTATTTTGTTTGTATTGAACTTTAATAATTGTACTTTTGGTTTAATTTAGGTTAATTAAGGTCAGTATTGAAATTATGCCTTATATAGCACCGGTTCAAGCTTTTCAGTATGATATGTAATGTTTAGGTTTATAATTGAGTGATTAGCATATATAATCGATTAAGTTTAAATGACTAGAAAATGTCCTATCTTATATTTAGAAAAAGAAGGCATATTAAAACAATTGTGTTTTCTTTTTAATGGAATTATCATGCTTAATTAATTAAGTACCGAATAACAAACTTAGGCCTTCTTAACTTCAGTATTAACTACACTTGTTTTCCTACAAAAATCAGATGCCCAAGCGAAAGACTAAAAGCTCTACCATGAAAGAATGAAGCAGTGCCGATGGCCTCCTAAGCCATGAGAGAAACTGGTCTGAACTTCCAAAAGACATTCTCCATCTCTTCTCCAAAAAGCTATCTGATATCTCTGATTTCATACGCTTTCGTGCTGTATGCAAGAGCTGGCAGTCATCAGCCCCAGTCAATGATCCTCCTCCACAACTCCCCTGGCTTGTAGAGATTCGTAAATACTCGGAAGAAACCACCACTATACGCTTCTACTGCCTCTTATCTGGTAAAGTTCATACTATCACCTGTCCAACATCCCATCGTTTCAAGATAAGCAGCCCTGCATGGCACTACCTACTTGCCTCTTGCATGAGAAATGGAAATGTGTATCTCCTTAATCCTCTTACTCATGATCAGATCCATGTCCCTTCTGTTAATATGCTAGGTGGTGGATGCCCAGAATATATTGGTCCAGATACAATTGAAGGCAGCAATATTGTTGTTATATCAGGATATGCGGACTGGTCTCTACCTCCACCCAATATAATGGCTTTCTGGCGACCTAAAGCTAACGATTGGGTTTATATTGAAGGGGTCGGCAACAGTTGTAATGCATTTTATAGCGGACAATACTTCAGCAACGACAGAGAAACTGGCACTACAAATGTTATTGATATTTCCACCAAAAAATTGGCTTATCAAGTGGCACCACCAAAGGGCACAAATCCTCATCTAAAAGGTTACACAATTATGGCCGACTCAGGAGGAAAAATGCTAAGATTATTCCAGTATTATAAGGGTGAGCAGTTCCACTTTGATATATATTCTTTATTTTGGTGATAAAAAACAGAAACCTTGTTGGGTAAAGATCACCGATATCGGTGACCAAATTTTGTTTTTGCAATATTATAGTGGGTTATCTGTATGTGCAAGTAACTTTTCTGGATTCAAAGGGAATTGCATTTACTTCCTGAAAAACAAGGAATATCTTTGTAGATACGACATAGGAGTTGGTACAATTAAGGTGCTGCCTTGCCCTCTTCGTTTTTTGCATACTTGGTTTGTGCCAAATCTGGTATAGCTCTCCGATATCAATCATTGCACTAAGAGCCAAGTAAAGCTATGTGTCGACATCTCCACCAAGCTGTTCATGCAATGTTTTGGACTTTTGGCACCAAACCAGATGAATACCAAAATAATTATAAATTCAAACATCATAAATTTTATAATCCGAAAAATTTATTTTTGTCACTTTTGACCTTTTAATGTCTAGTGCTATGAAATTGTGGCTTATAAACCTTTGAATACATGGAAAAATATTGTGGCTTAGTTGAACATTGCTTACTAATAGAGTTAGTTAGGATATGACGTTAGTTAGTGGCATGGATGTAAATAGAGATGATGAGATAACAACAGATTAGTTAGTTAGTGGTCCAACATGTAATTAGCTAGAGATTAAGAAACTGACCTGTGCTCTATATAGAGAGATGTAATACAACAGTTGTGAGATTACAGAATAAAAGATGAAATCAAGATTCTCATTGAAATCCTAACTTTCTCTCTCTACTCATCACTCTCTTTATGGTATCAGAGCTAGATGGAGATTGATCCTCTAGCTGGTGTTGTTCCTTCCAATGGTTCTTCTGCCAATATGGCACACACTTCTATTCCCGCACAGTTTTGGGATGACATATTTTTAAGTGTGATTTACTTGATCAACTACCAACCCTTGACAAATTCTTCTTCCTCCCCTATTTCTAAAATCATTAATAAACAATCCGATTATTCATTTTTGCAGGTTTTGGGGTGCTTCTGCTTCCCCTACACGAGGCCTTATAACAATCATGAACTTCAAGCACGTTCCAAACCTTGTGTGTTTATTGGTTACTTTCTCAAAAGGGCTATAAATATTTACATCTTGATTCTAACAAATTGTTTGTTTCTAGACACGTTGTTTTTAATGAATCTCAGCTCCCTTTCAAGACGGTTGCTTCTGGTTCAGTCTCAGCCTCTACTGCCTCCTAAAACATTGTTGCAAGGCTCCCAGTTCTACCATGCACCTGCTGTCTCTGGCGATAACCAACACAAGTGTGATCATATGAATACTACAACTGATCCGGTCCATCCCACTTCTTCTCAACCACCATCCGCAGCTTTCATCCCTCAACTGAGCTTATCCTCTGGCCCCTTAAAAATTTGGGAACATTAGTTATTTGCCACTCCAAAACCATCAAATTTGAAATTATAATAATGCCACTCTAAACTTCATTAATTTCTAATTTTGCCATTCCAAATAATTAATAACTAAAATACCCTCCCTTCTTCTCCTCTTCTCCTTCTATTGCCTCCTCTTCTTCTCCTATCATGGCTGGTGTAATTTGAATGAATATACAGGGTATAATTTGAAAAAATTCTGAATTTCCTTGAATAAATGGAGCTGTGTTGACTCGCTTGATGAATATGCACCTCTATATGTAGATACCAAACCAGCATCCCTAAGGTCACATAAGTTGAAGAGGCGTGTGGAGGAGGCATCAGTTTATGTGCACCAGTGCTTGTCAGGCGTTGAGATGGCGTGACAAGTTTTTGGTGCTACCCCAAAGAGCCTCTATCCAGATGAGCAACAATGCAAAGAGCTCGGGCTAGCAGTATCAACTAGAAAAATTGAAGTTAAAGACAAGAATGACAACAATTTCTCTAGCTATACCATAAGGCAGCCACGCTCTGATACCATGTCAAATTATGCTAAAAAAATAAATGAAACATAAGACTCCCAAGAAATCTCCCTTGCCTACCTATTTTATTTTTCTATTTTTCTTGTATGAATTACACGGCTCTTACATGCCTATTTATCAATTCAGAAATATTTTGTATATCATGATAAACATGAAAACCAAGCCTTAGAATGACAAATAATCAAATATTATCTATTGCCTATTTCACAAGATACATATATGATTGATATCCTTGAATTTCTTCTTTCCTCTTGAGTAGATATAAATCTTCTAGAGGATTCGACTTGATCCCAAGTTATGCTGGAACCGAGTGTAATCTTAACATTCTCAGCTTATCCCATCTACCTCCAAGCATCCTATGTGATGGAGTTAATGTCCTAGAGCAAATATTATTTGCTTGTTTATTCATGTATTGGTTGATTTATTAATCAACATGTTCCTTGAATTTAACATTACTTATAGTATCTAGAACAGGGTTTCAGATTGTGAGACACTATCTCGTAACAAGTGATGAACTCTAGATTTCCCTATTATTCATAATTAGCTAGAACACTAATTACATGCGATTAGTGTAATGATTAAATGTTGATTGCATTTCACAAATCAAGCGACAAGAGTCGGTTTAATATCACAAATGCATATAAGATTATGACATTGGAAGTGACATAATACTGAAGATTATATAAGGGCCAGGTCTCTGTATGCCTATGTCATTAATGTTCACATGGTATATATGTCTTAAGTCTGATATAATTTGGTAACCTCAACTGAGGTGTGCGCAGATTATACTTGTTTGAGGATCTTCTGAATAAGAGATACTATCTGACATGTTATTAGCTGTGCCTATCTTAATTAGAGGTTCTCGCAAAGAATTTTATGGACTTTATATATAGAACAACAAAAGAGACATTGAATGGTGCCTTTTTTATCTTTGCCTATTTAAGAGAGATCAAATTAGATTTTTATATTTGAGAGCATGAGTAGCAGGGATGGAGTTCAAAATTTATTCGTATGCACTGAATTGGTGCTGCCATCTATATATAGTTCAGTATTTTTACTTTGTTTTAATATAACAAACAAAGTAGATTTGGTGAGTCAGGGTAAAGTTTTCAATAATTTATTATTAATTTTGATAACACTTCATATTGTTGGTTTGACAAATTTATTTAAAATTAGTGGTGATAACACTTCATATTGTTGGTTTGATAAATATTTAAAAATCTTCAAGGGCATGGAACAGTACTGGTACGACATTATTCACAGCATAGTACCAGTACCAATCAGCAGACTTGAAGCTACCAACAAAATGGATGGAAAATTGGGTTTAAATTGTGATTTAGATGTGAAACAGAGATGTCATATCATGGTTCTAGTACAATTGAAGGTCATGGCATGATACTATTCATTGCATTAGTCTCTTTCAGACTATCTAGTTTTTTTCTTTTTTATAATTTCAGATTTTCTACTTTTCTGGTTTATTGCATTAGGCTGGTTTGAACTTTTATTTCTCTAGGAATTGGACTTATGCTATGTAATTTCTATTGATTAATGAGCATGCTTCTATAGGCCTTTACCTAAAAAAAAAGGCTGCATATGCATCGGTTCTAACTGTGTGTAAAAATGTTCTCTTGAGGAATCTTGAATCAGTGTGTACATTTCGTTTTTCTGGAAACTTGAATGGTTCTTTTCCCTTTTGCTGAGAAATACGTGATAGAACTAGGGTGGAGAGAGAAGCGAGGTATTTGGTCTAAAAGAGGAAGAATCAATTAGAGATAATGGATCATCCAGTTTAAATTGAAGGTCATATTGGTCAGATTAGTTTTTTAAATAATTAAACGAAGATTAAATGAATTAAAGGGCATAGAAGAAATAAAGTTGATTGTTTATGGGTATATAGGATATTATGGTGATTTTATGGGAAAATTGGATATTACAAAAATTTAGATGGGCACACCAGAAATTTTTCCTTATTTATTTGTTATATCTTTTGTTAGAATACAACTAAATTATACATATACATGTATGAAAATATCTTCATCCAACTTGTACAATACCGTATGACATGTTGCAGCATTATGTATGAAAGGTCATAATTTCAAAATCAGATAAAAAATCTCTTATAAATATTAAATAGTTGAATATCATAACCTCTAATTATGTATTAGTGGTTTGATTATTTGTCATTCTCAAGAATGGGGTTTTTGGTCTTAAACGTGCAGATAGAATCGATGAAGTCGAGTCATACTTTGCAGATACTGTCCTTGAAGATTTTTGTTTGTGCATTGATCTCCTTTGTTATTTAGAAGGATATGGGGTACTTGCTATACAATTTGTAAAGTCATACTTCCCCTAACATGATACAATGTAAATTCCTTCATTTCTTATAGGAAATTGATAACTTGAGGACATTACATCTGATTTTTGTTATATTCTCTACCTTTTTGCCTCCACTTAGCCAAATTTTCTACTCTACACATAAAACAATTGCTTTATTTTTAAATTGTTTTTACGGGAATAAGAACTCCGAAGTTAACATCTAGAAATATTTTTAACACGGGGAGATTTTTACAATGTCTTGATATCTATTAAAATAAAATAATGTGAAATTGCCCAATTTCTTTATGTATGTACAAAAAGTGACATTGATCTTACCTAATTATTCTCTCTTAGTACTTGAACTTAGAATTTGAGTTATCAAAAATTTAGAATAATGAAGAACATCTTGTACAAATTTGGCTCTGGTTTTTCTGTTTCGGCAAAATTCCTCTCAACACACAAAAATAATATCTTGTCTTATGCCTGATACATAACAACTAAATCACTAATGGTTAGAAAACTACAAGTTTAGACTGGTTTCCTCTTAACATTTGTTAGGGTTTTCTTTTCGTCCCCTCCAATAGTAATAAAATTATTCCTCTCTTCTTCTCTCTCTATATTTTTTTGACAAGGTTTGTATTAATAAAAAAAAAAAATCTTTGGCTCAAGGAACACCTATCAGTCAATTTTTACAATCACAAGTAAGATATTCTCATCAAGATAATAAGAAAAGAGCTCGAAATTATTTCTACTCAGATCGATTTTAATGTAAAATAACATGATTGACATACTTCCTTTTTTTCCAAAACATCAACCTTGTTTATGATAAAGAAGTACATGTTAATGACCACTTTATGATAAAGAAGTACCTTGTTTATGATCTTTGAACCGGTGTTTTTTATTATGACTGCCTTTAGTTTTTGCTGTTTTGTTGTTACAAAGCTATATTTCTATGTGGTGTTTTGTTCTAATTCTAGCTAGGAGGATTGCTGTAAGAACATAGGTGGGTTGGTACCAACTTGGTACCATCTTCACCCTTGTGATTTTCTAATGAAAATCGGTAGCAATGACCACTTATTTCAAAAAAAAAAAAGTACATGTTAATTTGTAAATACTACGACAATAAGACATTGATCACGATAAATTTCATATTCTGAAATCATTCTCCTCGCTTCTCCTTTCTGTCTGAGCATTATCTAAATCCCACATGCGCCCCGATTTCTTCACGCCTCTCTTGGCATTGCTAACAGACATATCCCAGCTCTGTGGTTGAACGCAACCCCACCAGAAGGAAAACCAAATTCCGATAGAAACGCCAAGAGAGACCAACAAAAGAGACATCGATGGTAGTGGTGGGTGTTTGTGTAAACTTTTCAAGACAACTTTATGATTTGTTGTCAATGCCTTCATGAGATTTTGTTAACGATTTATATAAAATTGGTATCCGAATTAGAATTTTAATTTTATTGATTATATTTTGATAGAAGGTCAAGAATGGTGCCTTTTTTTTTTCTTTACCTATTTAAAAGAGATCAAATTAGATTTTTCTTTTTGAGAGCATGAGTATTTATGGACTTGTTTCCTTGGGCAGAACTGGAGTTCAAATTTTTTTTCGTATACACTAAATTGGCGCTGCAATATATAATTGTCCAGCATTTTTACTTTATTTTAATATAATAAACAAAATAGATAATTTGGTCAGTCTGGGTGAAGTTTTCAATAATTTATTATTAATATAATAAACAAAATAGATTTGGTCCATTCATAGAATTTTGATAACACTTTATATTGGTGGCTTGACAAATTATTTAAAATTGGTGGTGCTATATATTAGTTCAGTCATTTTTACTTTGATCTAATCTAATGAACAAAACAATTTAAAATTTGATAATAATCAATTATATTTTGCTTTCATCCAAAATAATATTGAAAACAAATATTGCATTGATCGGAAGATATCTCTGTCGATTAGTTTCTACAATAATCTCATGTGCATTTTGAATATTAGAACTAAAATAGATAGGATTAGGAAATGGTTTTTATGGTCTGGCACCACTTCTAAGAGAAAGTATCATTTAATTTTTTGGAGTGTGATTCATTTAAGTAAATTTCAAGGAGATTTAGGGGTTTTAAATTTAGAAAGAATGAACATTGCTTTGCTTGCTAAGTGGTGGTTTCATTTTATGGACCCTACTGTATTAGGTCAATGGAAATCAATTCTTCAAGATAAATATAGTTCTTCTGGGTTGAAAATTTCTAGATGTTCTTCATTTTAGTCAGGAATTATGTCTATTAAATTTATTGTTGACATAGGTATTTATAGAATAGTTGGTAATGGTCATGATACTATTTTTTGGATGGATAGATTGTTTGGAGAATGTGCATTGTACTGTTTTTATCCTAACTTGTTTAGAATTGCTTCTAATCCAACAATTATGTGGCTGATGATATTGAACAATCATCTTTAACTATGGTATTTAATAGAAAATTGACTGGGATTATGCTAATGGAGGAAAGGGTAAGCAACCACTTAGAGGAAGACCCATGTCTTGGTCTCGAGGGCTCTGACTAAGGAAAATTAAACTAAGGATGATTGCATTAAACTAAGGAATACAACAACATAATTTCAATGAACTTCACCAATATTAAACTAAGGAAAATTCAATTTATTGCATTCAGATTCCACAAGCCTAACTACTCCAAATCGTACCAAAGAGAGTCACAAAACACAGCCAGTACATCTCTATGTTAAGAAATTAGAGAAATGGCTGTCAAAGAAAGCATTGTCAAAGAAAGCACTGTCAAAGAAAAGAATGACGACACTCATATCATCATGATAGTTCCGCTTAGCACCAGGATCGTAATATCTTAAATCGTAGTACCCCGTCCCATGTTTTCTGGCTGCTCTCTCCAATGCTTTCCTCATCAGCCTTGCCGCTGCACCCTTCACAATAGTAATATTCAACAGGTTAGGTGATAATTAAACAAACTGAAGAATAAATAACTACTTTGCTTTTCATGAAAGCATGCTGTAGTTCTCTACGGGTACCAATAAGTACATAAAACCAAAAACAAACAAATAGCAACTCTGTCATAAGGCCCGAGAGCAGCACTTACATCAGGAGTGCAGTTTCGGACAGAAGTGGCAGCTTCTTCGTTGCTAATCTCATCCCAGAACCCATGTGAGCCAAAAATGACAAATCTGTCATCAGGACCAAGTTGGTGTGTTTGAATCATCGGTTCTGCCTTCAAAATAGGTCGCACAATCGGCTCCCCTTGTATGTACTTAGCAGGTAGTGGCACGTCGTTGAATTCATTGTATTTCAGATACACGTTTCCAATTGCCCTAGTCACCTGGAAAAAAAATATTATTTAAACTGATGAACGAGATTTTTTATTGGCACATGCTTGATGCTGACCAGTTTTTTTTTTTTTTTTTTTCACATTCCTTCTATTTTGTGTGATAAATTGGGGTTTAGACAAGAATGGTAAGAGTTTCCATCATTAGGAAGAGTGCAAAACAAGGTACAGTCATGTTGAAATAGAAGTTATTTTGAACCTTTAACTGTGCCACTGTCAACCAGAAGTACAATTGAAGTACCACAGGTAGAGCGGTTGATTAGTACTGACTGAATTAAACAACAAGTACAGCCCACAGAAAACACTGAAATAGAATAACTAAAAATCAATTAACATAAAATAGTAGAAAGTAATTACATGAAGAGACCCCCTGAGAAGAAAACATCCCTCGACTTCTTGGAAGAGGTTAGTGCCGGGATGCTCCACAGAGACCTCATTCCTTCTTTCTATATGTTTAGCATTATAATCAGCTGACAGCTCAATCACCTGCATGTCATCCAAGCCAGCCCCTTTCGGCCATCTTGCCAGAACTGCACGAGAATCACCGGCATTCGCCACATAGAGAACATTACTGAACACAACCCCAACCAGACAGCACGACCCTGACACTGCAAGTTGTGGTTCGTTCTGCCAATTACTTCTCACGTGATCCACGAACATTTGCTCGGTTCTGTGATACGCCTCCCCTAACACTTGTTCATTGATCATGCCATTTTGATTTTCAATAGCACCTACAGTTAAGAAAATGATAAATTAGCCCATGCTTGTAAATTGAAAGATGATAAATTTAGGTAGTATACTGTCAAGAAATTTCCAATAAATTAAGGTATATTGCAAAGTTATTTGAACGCTTATCACATGTTAAATTACCATTGCACAGCAAACCAAAGATGAAATTATTGGTCTATCTTTTTAGTTGCATGTGTGACTTGTTTGTTAAACAAACAGAACAAGTAAAATTAATTTGCTTACGTGTTTTTGCACTGTAAACACTAAACAGATAATTTAAAATTCAAGGAATTATATGATAAAGAAATTCCAAGAGCTGTACAAGGCTGCCAAGATTTAGAGTTCAAGATTGAATGCTAATTAAACCAACAAAATTCAACGAATACAGCAAAACTTGATCTTTTCCAACAGAGGACTAAACTCTAATTCAAGCAGAACCAAGTTTACCACATTGCCCCTCCAGTTCTTTCCAAAACAAGAAATTTTGAAGACTACCTCAAAACAGCAAGAAATTACAAAAGGAAATATTAGAATTTGAAAACCAACTCACTCTTGAAGTTCTTGAAGAGATTTTCAAGGACGAACTGAGAGCAAGCGGGCCCACCATGGCCATCGTAGACACCGACGAACACCCCGCGGGGCCCACTGACTACATCTGTCAGAGACCCTGATACCAGCTGGCTGAAATCCTCATTCTCTACGTTAGCTTGCGCCACGGCCATTGAAAAAATGCCGTACAGGTGGTGGGCCAGGCTCTTATGCCAATAATATTGGCTCAACGAGTCTCCACTGGAACCTTGAATTGACGTCTCTCGGTTTACTCCTTCACCTTCAAAGCATTGTTTCATCTGGCAAAAGAGAGAGCGACAGATGTTTCCAATGCCATAAGGGTAGTTCAGCTCGCCTCCAAAGCATCGTGACACCCAGAGATTGTAAAATTTGCCTGCCATGTGCAATCTCGTAATCGAGATGGTAGAAGAAATTGGAGAGGGTAGTTCTTTGTTCTGAGAGATGGTACAAGGAAGAGGAGAGGAGGAAAGATGAAAGATTTGCAATGGGGTTTCTTTGAGATGGTAGAAGGAAACAAGCAAGAAGAGTGAGAGGGGTTAAGGTCTGTTGGTTGGTGAAATATAACTGATTTGTTTTCGATATAACTGATTTCTGTTTATCAAGGGAGGGAGAATTAAGTGCACCTGGCGCATTGAAATGCTTAATGCCTAGGAACGACTAAGATAAACATAATATTGTATTTCATGTGGTAATTAAATATTATTAATTATGTAAGCAAATTGTAATTTGAAGGATTTTATTTAAGTACACTTCCGATTAATGTGTGTTAATTAAATGATAATTTTTCTATCGTAGTCGTCATTAATAACTTCTTGATTTTTCTTGAACGATTGTAGAACTTTAATTTCTTTGTTGCTTTAAAATATTATTTTTGTCGTTTTTACATTATAAACAATTCATATATATTTCAAGAAAAGAACTCTCATCGTATAATTATTTAAGAAAATATATGCAGTAGACAACTAGAATACCTCGTATAAGTTAACAACATTTCAAAATAAGTGGAAAGTTAGTAGTAAGTGTTTGTAAATTAAGATTCTACTCCAGGTCCATGCAAATGAAAACCCTCAGACTCAACTTAATTGGATGTGAACTCAAGAACTCGTGAGGTGAGTCAACTCGAGTTACTCAACTCCGAATTAACTCACGGGCAACTCTAGTCAAATCGTACCTCGTAATCCAACTCATTAAATTTTGTAATTTTAATTTTGAGAGGAAATAATTGTCCGAAATAAACAATCTACAAATTACCATGACAATTCACAGTATTTATAAAATCCACAATTTCCTATATTGTCTAATATATTACAAAAACAGTCTACAAATTGTAAAACAAGTGCAAATTATCAAATTATAGTGACTTTGAGTTGCTCATAAACGAGTTGCTCCCAACCGAGTTCATCAACTCGAGTCAGTTACACCACAAGTTGTTGATAGGTTGAACCCAACCTGATCTCGAACAAGTTACGAGCATGAGCATTTTGTGCATCGCTACAAATGCATTGACAAAAGAAAGGGAGTCTATGATAAAAAGCTTATCATAGTTTAATTAATGCAGCTTTTGAGAGAAAGACAATCGATATCTTCTCGTCACAAGTTTTCCGAATTAGTAAATAACGTTGAAACCGGACACTCGAGCAAAAAGTTATGCCCCGTTTAAGTGTTTTTGTATGTGATCACATAACTTTGTTCTCGAGTGTCCAATTTAAGCGTCCCTTGACCTAGCCTTCCCTTGCTGGAGTGTCCGATTTCAGTGTCCCTGTTTAGATATCACCTCCCTTGTCTTATCCCTTGCCCTAGTCTTGCCTGTTTAGAAGAGATGCTACAGAGAAATACATGTACAGGGAAGAGATGCTTTAGAAATGAGAGAAATTACTTTGAAAATAATAGATAGAGATGCATTATAACATGAAAGCACGGATCGATGACGTGAAAAAATTTGTATTTCTTTCATCACACAGATCATACTATAAAATCGTGTACAATTGTTGGAACATTCATCCAAAAATAAACTGTGCCAACATTCATATATTGTTTTCAAATATAAAAAAACCATGTATAATTAGGTCCAATTATACACAGTCCTTTATTAAAAATAAACCGTATATGAATGTTTGAAGCACACATATATATAGTTTTTAATTAAAAACTTTGTATGAATGCTGGAGAAAATTTTGGAAATAGTGTTTTCTTGTTTTGAATAAGGATTTAATGAAAATTTTGAGATGTGGTGTATGTTTTTTTTTTTTGTAATAGTAATGCATGAAGATTCGAAACTCTAGATACATTTTTTGTTATCTAGTTATGGACTTCTTTTTGTAATAATTAATTACTTTGGATGTCAAAACATGTTATAGCTTTTCTTTGTGTAGTTTTGTGTTGTCCATGCTAATTGCTTTTCTTGATTTATCAAAGCTAAAAATATGTTTTTTTTTTCTTTTTTTTTCTTTTTTTTTCTTTCTAGTTGCACTAGCTTTTAAGTTGATGATATAAATTCTATGATAACTAATTAAATTATAATAAATTAATATTTTGTTAACAGTTAGCAGTTAGAGTACATACATCGTGCCTCAAAATGTACTTAGACACATACCTACTACAAGTACTTTCCTAAATTTCCTTATTTGGTTGTTAAATACTCAATTTTCTGATTGGTCAAGATTTCTTTCTATTTTTTAAATGTTATTTAAGAAAAAAATTGAATTGATTGATAATTGATTGGTCATATTTTCATTTCTTTTCATTTTTATATCTTTTAAATAATGTTATTTGTTATTTAAAAATAATTTATAGATATTGTTGAATAATTAACTATTTTGCTTGGTCAATTTTCTTAGAGTGATGCTATTCAGAGATTACTATTTTGATTATTGGGAGCGGAGAGAAACTTTTCCCTTTTTATACCCATATTGGCCTTGGCAATTTCTTTCATTTAATATTTTATTCAACTAATGCACAACACAATAGGAAACTAGAAATATATTACAATGAGAGAAAAAATGCACCTCACAAGATAATAATTATTGCACCTCAATAATCAAAATCATGCTCTCAAAATAACACATCCTATTTTTTATGAAAATATGTTATTTTTTATGATTATTTTTTTTATTTTAATAATATGTCTTCATTGCACCACACAGCTACAATACTAGTAAATATAATAATTAGCTTATATAATGGTAACACAAGTTCTGTCAAAACGCATTGTAAAGCAAGAAACAAATGGTCTAATTCGACCATAATCTGATCTTCTTAGTTGAGCCCAATGTTAGATCTCAAGTTAATTTGAAAACCAAGAAGCCCCAAATAACAATAAGTTGTCAAGTAATTTTTTTAGTATGAGTTGACAAGTAATTTATCTTCAGCAAAGTTTATAATTAAAGAAATCAAAATCATGGGCATACATCAAGGATAGTTTTATGGCCTTCGATTTTTTATTTATTTAATATTATTTTTTACAATTTGGTCGACTCTTAAGGGAAATACTAGTAGCATCTAGCTAATTGAACAAAGAATGCGGTTGCCAGTTACCACTACAATGAATCTATTTTCAAAAGATAGAACAGCATTTGAACTGACGTTGCATAAACCATTGAACCAAAATAAAACGAAGGAAAAATCGATTTGCATTCAGATAAAACTTGAGCATACTATATTTCACCAGACGTCACGATATTAGCAATTCCAAAATTGGATATATTCACAGAACTAAAGCTTAAAGAAAGAAAGAAAGAAAGAAAGAAAGAAAGAAAAAAATCATTGACAATTAATTGTTCTAAACCCTTCAAAGATAAAAGATAAAATGTCTAGATATATCATAAAAATAAAAATAAAATGCCAAGTTCAGATTTCACAAGCCTAAATGCAACTACAGCTAACCTAAACCAACTTCAGCTCTTCCGATGCGTTCACAGCTTATGGTGCTGGTGCCTACAAGTTGTCAAAGAAAAGAATGATAATACTGATGTCATCATAATAGGACCGCTTATCACTAGGCAAGAAAGGTCTCAAATCGAGAAAATCCATCTCATGTTTGGTGGCTGCTTTGCGCATCGCTTCCTTCAATAGCAATGCAGCTGCACCCTATACAATAGAAATACTCAATAGGTTAGGTGATAAGCGAACTAATTAAATATGCATATCATATTTTGCAGAGTAAAAATTTTGAAAATCCTTGGTTTTCATATTAAAAGTAATTCTCTACTGGTACAAAAAAACAAATAAATTAGTTCTCTTCTGGGGGCACATAGCCACATACATCTCGAGGAGCGTTCCGGACAAGCAAGGCAGCTTCTTTGTTGTCCATCTCATCCCAGAGCCCGTGTGAGGCGAAAATGACAAATTTGTCGTCAGGACCGAGTTTGCGTGATCGAATCATCGGTTCCGCCTTCACAATAGGCCGGACAATCGGCTCCTTTTGTATGTAGTCAGCAGGTAGCGGGGCCTGGTTGAATTCATCGTATTTCAGATACACGTGTCCAATTGCCCTAGTCACCTGAAATTTTTAAATTTTAAATGATAAACAACAATTTTATCAGAATAATTGATCACCGGTCATGAGAAAGTAATTACCGGAAGAGACCCCCTGACATAAGAACATCCCTCGAATTCTTCAAAGAGGCTGGTACCGGGAGGATGCTCTTCTGAAACCTCATCCCTTCTTTCTCTATATTTAGCATTATAATCAACTGACAGCTGAATCACCACCATGTCATCCAAGCCACCCCCGTCCGGCCATCTTACCAGAAGTGCACGAGAATCACCGGCATTTGCCACATGGAAAACTTTGTTGACCACGACACCAACCAGACAACACGACCCTAACACTGCAATTTGTGGTTCATTTTGCCAATTAGTTCTCACGTGATTCACGAATGTTAGCTCAGTTCTGTCATACGCCTCCTGGAACACTTCTTCATTGATCACACCATTTTTATTTGCAATAGCACCTACATTTAATAAAATGATAAATTAGCCATGCATGTTTGTAAATTGAAAGATGTTGTTTGTCTTATCTTAATTAGTACTTAAATAAATGTAAATTAGCCCATGCATATATTTTCTTAAATTAATAAGCTGTCAGAAATAAAAACTGCATGTGCATCTTTAAGATATTTGTTAATTACAAATGTCAAGTGACCAGAGCAAACAAAGATAGAAAAAATTTAAGGAAGTATACTGTCAAGAAATTAAATATATTCTGAAGTTATTTGAATCGCTTATCACATGTTAATTACCATTGCACAGAACACTAAAGATGAAATAATATATCGAATTAAAATGCATGCGCGGCTTGTTTGTTCAAGAAACAGAACAATGAAAATAAACTGCGCTCAACATCTCACTATGTAAAATAAAATCAGATATGGAGTTCTCGGGAAATTACTAACGTGCTTTGCACTGTTAACAGATACCTGATAATTCAAAATTCAAGAAATTAAACAACTTAGATGATAAAGAAATTCCAAGAATCATACTTGGCTGCCAAGAGTTTAACCCCAAGATTGTAACAACAAGAAATTTTCCACATTGCCCCTCCAGTTCTTTCCAAAACAAGAAATTTACAGGACTCCCTCAAAACAACTAGAAATTAAAAAAAAAAAAAAAAACGAAAAAAAGTAAAATTTGAAAAGCTTCTCACGCTTCAGGTTGTGGAAGAGATGGTCAAGCAGGAATTGAGAACAGGTGGTCCCTCCATGGCCGTCATAGATGCCAACGAACACCCCACGGGGCCCATCTTCTCGTTCTGTCAGATTCCCGGAAACCAGCTGACTGCGATCCTTGTTCAGGAAGTTAGTAGGTGGTCCCACCCCGGCCATTGAAAACATGCCGTACAAGTGACAGGCCAACTTCAATTGGAATAACATGTTTCCACTGGAACCTTGAATCGATGTCTCTGAGCTTTCTGTCTCGGCTTCAGTAACCAGCTGGCTATGATCCTCTATTTGTAAGATAGCTTGCGTCCCAGCCATTGAAAACCAGCCATGCAAGTTTCCATTGCCATTGGGGTTGTCTTGCTCGCTTCCAAAACATTGTAACAAAAAGCGCCTGAGAAAGTTGCACGCCATGTGCAATCTGTCGAGGTGTTTGTTAAACAAGAATAGGATAGGATAGTTCTGGTTCTGAGAGATGGTACAAGGAAGAGGAGAGGAGGAGAGATGAAAGATTTCCAATGGGGTTTCTTTGAGGAGTTCCTTGTGTGGGTTTTCGGAGAAGTATATAGACCGTGGGATCCAATGTGTTTATAGGAAAGGGAGACACTTGGCGAGTTTAGTTGTAAAAAAATTTTGGTTTTCAAATTAACTTGGTGTCTGAAATTGGACTGGGCTTAAAAGTGTGGCCCATTATGACTTATCTTCTTTCAGTTTAATTGGGCTCAATTCATGTAGGCCGGATTTGGGTCGAATAGGTCATTTGTTTTTTAAATATTTGAATTAGAATCAGTTTAGATAGAACTGGTGTCAACTTCATTAACATAAGCTAATTAATATGTTTTTAGACAAAGATGGAAATTAAGTTGTTTAATTTAAATATTTTTAAGGTTGAGCCTATGTATTTCACTCAAAGAACGTTATCATTCGTATTAGATTAATTTGAAACCTCAAGTTACCATTAGTATTAGATTAATCAAACAAATATATAATATTATTTTTGAAAAATAAAATTTTATTTGTTGAAATCCTCCGTACAATAAGAATTCATATCACCGAAGGTAAAAAAAAAGAAATCGAATTGTTGAAATAGAAACCCGGATTTGTTGAAAACCTCCATACAAAATATATCTGTTCAGATCAGGACCGTTCAATTAGAAGTTGTGCGAATATTAAAGAGATATCTGTTTAGATCTGGACCGTTCAATTATTTCATAACAGATCTCCCCAACTCATGTTGAAGAAAAAAAATAAGATGTGTTAAGTGGGATAATGCTTTCATTATGTGACAACTCTGTATTCACAAGGTACTTTCTTCTTAATTTCTGAAATGCGAATCAATAGAAAGCTCTAGCAATGGATTGGAATTTGTTATTCATCACATAATAATATTACTATTTCTATCTCTAGTCAGGCTGATTAGTTCACATTGCAATTAATCAGTTAATGAGAGATTAGGGAAGACATGGTGGAACACAGGAGGCCATTGATAGTGCTTTCATCTTCTTCTTTCTTTCTTTTGAATTTCTCTTATCTGAGTTTGTTAAAGAGATGAAGTCTTGTTTTTTGGATGTGTTCGGATTTGAATGCATGAAGGCAGATGTGATGTTGAGTACTTGCGTGGATATGCGGGATGGAACTCCAACCAGACGCTTCGGGCCCGTCCTGTTAAGTCTTTCCCAAGGTAAGATAACGTATGCTTCTAGGACACGTGTAATTTTCCTTTGCTTCCCTCCAGTTAGTGAGAAAATGCTTGTCAAATCAGCAAGGTGATTTATCAAACTAACCTATTATGCATTCACCCTTTCAGTTTATTTTTTAGATCACGACATATGTTCATGCAAAACTATTTAAGTATTTAATTGATTTCTTTCCCCCTGAATTAGCTATAGGACATATGAAGCATGTAGATTGTAGAGTATACTCTACCACTTGTATACAAATGTGTAACGAACTGAGCCATATAGAGACCCAAGCTTCCAAATTATATATGGAGCTTGTTTACTGCAATACAAAAGTGGCAAGACCGGATTGATACATGCTTCACGTAAGTTCACATATTTACAGTAGTGTATAAATAAATAAACAGCTTGGATTCTTTGATTGCTGATAATAATATTTAATTAACTGACACAGAGACCAAATACAAATCTCAGCAGTGGAGAGTGAGATGATACTGGCACTGGATATATTAGGAGGCAATAGGTGAAGCGAAATGGGAAGTGGGAACCTTATCTGTATTCGGGTGATCTCCCGACCAAATTTGCATCATCACCCCCCCCCCCCCCCCCCCCCAAACCAAAAATATAATAATAATAAAGTTAAAGGCTTCATTGATGTTTGATGTATTACTTGGAGGAAGGGGTAAATTATCATCTTATTGGTGCTTGGAAATTTTGAAACAATAAATCAGATTCAAGCCTAGTTGTTTTATGTTTTTTGTTTCTTTGTCATTATTTTTAGATATTTTGCACCAACTTCCTGTACTAAATATTTTCTGAATTTGCAAAAAAGGAATTTTTGCTAAAATGCCACATAATTCCATTAGCTGAATTTGCAAAAAGGTGTGAAGAAGAAAACAACAGATTAAAAGCAGGTTGCTCAGTTCCTTCCCCATTCCCTTTTTTTCATAAAAAAACCTCCCATTTCATCATTCGGTAATCAAATCAATTAATATTTCACATATCTGGAATGGAAGAGCTAGAGTTTTATCCGCACATCTCTTCTTTTTTCCTCAAAATATAATAAAAATATTTCATTAGTGTCAGTTTATTGACTCCCTTTTATCTATTTATCTTTCTACCTAATCAATCAATTAATTTCTTGTTAGCCCCACTTTTTACCAACTTTTGGTATACCAAGCTTTGAAATTCGAATAAGCTTTTATTTTAATTTTTTTAATTCTAAGAAGTTTCCTACTCGTTTAAGACCCCTGTATAATATTGCGTAGATTGGATGCATAGGTCCCAGCATCTTTTCTTTCCCGAGCAAAATACAATCATGTGAAAGGTCAATCTAAGGAATACAGTAATTGTGCCAAAACTGGGTTGTAAAAAAAATACCATCTAGGGTTAAAATCCAAACACCACAGTTCGCAAAAACCGGAATCGGAATTGGAATCGGTCACTTGACATTGGAAATGGAATCGGTCAATCAGTCAGAATCGATCGGTTGAATCGAATCGGAAATTCAGATTCTTTTTTTTTGTCAGCACCTTGTTTTGTACTAAAAAAAATAATATAAAGAAAAAAAATTGTCAAGCTAATAGAATATAATACAAGAAATACAGTTATTTTTCCTGCCATAAATTTAACCATATCTAGCTGGCTAGATTACATCGTTGTCTTCTGTATTACAATCAGTGTTCTAAATAGCGCGCTATAGCTTTTTTGTACCCTAAACGCTAATCTATGGCATAATAACGCGCTATTTGAGCTACGGACGCTATAGCGGTAATAGCAGTCCGCTATAGCGCAAATAGTGCCCGCTATGCAACATTTGTTGTTTTTTTTTTAATTTATATGAGCTTTAAATAAAGGCTCGGATGGAATTTTAACTATAATTTTTTTTGCAATTGATGTACTAAGCTTTATATTAAACTATTAAATATTTAATGAGAAATCTATCAAACGAAATCAAAATAAAGAAGCTACAATGCGCTATGCAACATGAGCTGCTGTTTTTTTTTTCAATTTATATGAGTTTTAAATAAAGGCTTAGATTGAATATATTAAGATATTTTTTGAAGTAACAAAATGATACTTACTATACAGTAATTTGAATATTTTGAATATATTAAGATAGTTAATTATGCCATGATGTCTAGGTTATTTTGAAATTTAAATAGAAAAAAGATAGATTATGTCATGATACTAAATATATTTTGAATAGAAAAAGATTGATAGTTTATGATATTAGTATTACTATGGATATTTTGAGTCGCAATTTGAATTTTGTATTGATTCAATATGAATATTATATTTTTTTAATCATTTTGATATTATTTATTGTTTTATGAGACTTAGATAATGTTGATATTTAGTACAAATATATGATATAATTTTTATAAAAATAAAAAAGGCTATGACGCGATAAACGCTATTTAAAACCTTGATTACAATAGAAAGAAAATATTTTGTTGTCCACAACTAAAAAAAAAAAAGACATTAATGTAGAGTTCACTGAAGAATTATTAATAACAAATATTAAGTATTATAAAGTAAAGAACTTTAAAATGACTTTAAAATATAATAGTTATTAGATATGTATAACAATAGAATAATTCTCTACAAATGAATTATTGTGCATTAATAATTTAAGAAAATTGCAATTTTCTCTTTGTACGTTAGTTTTTGTAAAAAAAAAAAACTCTAATTTTAAGCTGGTTTTGTACTGATCAGTTAAAGTTAATTAATCACTGTATTTTACTTTGGATGAGTTCCGGATCCTCTGTTTTGTGTAATGTACAATTATCCATACTCCCTATGCTTGGATCTATGAGGAATAGAACCCATGTTTTGATGTTTTCCTTGATCGCCATTAGCTAGGTAGGTGCATTACAGTAGGAAACATATTATTAATTTTGTGCGCACAGAGTGCTTTTAGGAGTATCCTCTGAGGTATCTCACTTTGTGAGGTTACTCAAAATGGGCTGAAAGAATTTGGATACAGAATTTACGAGATCCCTTTAGGATTCGTACTAATAAGTAATGAATAAATTGGATTTAACTCTACGCCTTAAGGTACCTCATCAGATCTGAACTCAGCATCTCATGGAGAATGGGTATCACATTAAATTGAAAAATAAAGGTCCTCTGCTTCTGCTCCATATAAACAAAACAAAAAAACTTCTCCTAGAACAAAAGTCGCTGTAGTTTTTCCAATTATTAATTGTATTTAATGGGTCTTTCATTTAAGTGCTAAAATGTTTACATTTTTGTCATAATGTCATATGACATGCAATTTAAGTTGTGATGAAAGAAACAAGGAACAATATAATGCTACTAACTGATTAAGCCCTTGCCTTCCAACCTTCTCGAAACAAAAAAAAAAAAAAAACCAAAAAAAAAAAAAAGTGGCAAAGAAATCTCATTTGGGCGAGATATATACTTTATTTAATGCCACTTAGTTTGCACGGATTATGCTTAACATGCCATGAGTATGTCAATTAAAATTCTGGAATAACATTTGATGAAGTGATAAACACAAGCTAGCTATTCAGCCAACATGGAGCAAAATAAATCTGCTGTGATCCGTAGGAATTGCAGGGACCCTGCTATTTCCAAATCTAACCTTTTATTCTTTTAGAACGCACGAATTCCAATAATTTTTGTTTATGTGCACGGATTTCGAAACAAATAAAAGATTAGATTTTGAATAACAGGATCTCTGCAATTCCTACGGATCACAGCAGATTTATTTCCCTCGGCGAGGGGTGGATGGTAGTGAGGGAAAATGGAGCTAAGCCGCGCTATAAATTGAAAATTTTCAATTTGGTCTATTATATTTTATGATTTTTGTGAGAATTAATATTTTTAACCCCCTTATAAAATGAAGTTATCTCAATTTTCTAGTTCTGCCTCTGATTACTAATAATTATAACTGTAGTTGTTGTTGTTATTAATAATTATTGTTACATGGTCTTGATTCAAGAAACATTACAGCTAGATTTAATAATATATTTTTCTATGAAAACAATATTTTGGTAATGTAATTAACATCTTCATGTCCTCTGTTTGGATAGTTTTCACTCTGATTCTGTTATCACCTAATGATTGTCATCAATTATATCTCCATTCTTATATTATGCACGTAGTTGTCCTGATCCGCTAACGGCTGAGATTGAAAGATAAATTTTTAAATTTAATATCAACCCTCCAATCACTTAATCTGTCTTCTTTTAATTATATACATCTATTTTATGTGTAGAAGTTTACATTTAATTAAAAACATGCTTGCTACACAAACTGCTACATGGTTTATCACATTAAAATATAATAAATCCTGAGCAATTCATTTCCTTATTTCTCCTTACAGCTATCTTATATTATTCCAATTAAATTATTTCCTTATTGGGGGTGCATACCCTCCTTGTTTCCTTAAATCCGCCATAAATTATATTATGTGAGAGAGATAACATGTTTAGAGAAATTAAGTATTCTTTGTTCAAATAATTTAGATAAAAATTGGAATCGAGTCTCTCAATTGAAGATATTTAATTTGATTCACTAATTGAGCTTCGAACATATAAACAAACTTTCACATGAAGCGCTATTATAAATGTAAATTATAAATTATGCATGAAGATGTGAATATGATAATAATGAGGAAGTTAATAATTGAAATTTTTCATAATTTATATCATATGAACTGAAAAATATGGAAAGTGTCACGGGATATTATGCAAAAAATCTCAGTTAACAACTACACATTCTCTTTATGTTGTATTAAATTGCAATGTATTATGTATATACAATATTTATCATCATGATCCTATTATTTAATGCAAAGTGAATACAGTTATGAAATTTAATCACCAAAAATATCATGCAGAGAATCCCAAAGATGTTTAAAGGAGAAAGAAAATAAATTATATATAAAATTTAAAAAAGGCTACTGAATCAGAATCAGGGGAAATGGCAGTGAATCTTTTATAGGTGGTTTGGTAGAGATTTTGTTTGACCTTTTTTCTTTCGAGGAAAAAAATGTCTAGAAATTAAGTGACTCATATGGTCATCACCAGAGAGATGCAGAAATAGCAAGTAATTATTTATTAATACATAAGAATCGTATAGTAATTAATTTAATTTTACTTATCTTCATTCTTATATTATGTATGTAGTTGTTCTGATCCGTCAATAGCTGAGATTGAATGATTAATTTTTGAATTGAAAATATTAGCCGTCTAATCACATAATCTACATTCTTTTGATTGAATACATCTATTTTATAGTTTTGATAATGAAAATTGAAACAATCATATATTTTTCAGACTTTGTTTAGGGCTACTATATCTTTGTGAATAGATGAATAGCAGATCTTGTGTTGATATGAATAATTATATATTTTTAATCTGCAAACAAAATGAAAAATATCTAGAACTTTCGTTTAGAGAAATGATATGTAGAAAAATTTTCATTGTTAAAATAATTTCAATCGAGAATATATATGTAGAGAAAATCCTTATTTGAATTATTTAATCATATTTTTTTTCAATTTGTCCAGATCATTTCTCCTCTAAATCGTTTAATAACTTGTCTTGCTTGTGGAGAAAATTGCAATGATACTTCAAGATTTTTTTTTATGTTATATTTGATCTTTTTTTTCATTTCTTGTTGTTTCTTTTATTGTTATTTATTATTTGTATTTTTTTTATTTGTCTTTTATTTTCATTTAAATTTTTAATTTTTTTTTAAAAAGGTCTCTTCATATTCTATTCAATTTTATAATATGCCCCGTTGCAACGCACGGGCACGATACTAGTATATATATATAGAGAGAGAGGAGGGATCAAGTTACAATATTTTTTGAGTTACAACAAGCATTTTCTACATTTTGAAAGTCCAAATTGTCGATCCAAACCGTTAGATATGATCTCTACAATAAAATATGCTTGGAGACCAAATTTTACATTTTTTGGAATTTTTTTACTATTTATTAAGATGGGTACAAAAACTAGTCAAATTCATACCATTGAATTTTGTACCCATCTTAATAAATAGTAAAAAAGTTTCAAAAAATGTAAAATTTGGTCTTCAAGCACATTTTATTGTAGAGATCACATCTAACGGTTTGGATTGACGATTTAGACTTTCAAAATGTAGAAAATACTTGTTGTAACTTGTTGTAACTCAAAAAATGTTATAACTTGATCCCTACTCATATATATATATATATATATATAGAGAGAGAGAGAGAGAGAGAGAAAGAGAGAGAGAGACAGGCTAATATGCTTTCGACAGCACTTCGGCCGAAGTGCTGCCACTCCATTTTCGATTTTTCAAAATTCAAATGGTCGATCCGAACCGTTCATCTTGTTCTCCATATTAATATCTGCTTTGAGACCAAATTTTACATTTTTTAGAATTTTTTTGCTATTTATTAAGCCACTTTGAAAATCGCTGATCCAACGGTGAACTGCCAAACAGTAAAATCAGGGGTTCACCGTTGGATCAGCAATTTTCAAAGTGGCTTAATAAATAGCAAAAAAATTCCAAAAAATGTAAAATTTGGTCTCTAAGCAGATATTAATATGGAGAACAAGATGAACGGTTCGGATCGACCATTTGGATCCATTTGGATTTTGAAAAATCAAAAATGGGGTGGCAGCACTTCAGCCGAAGTGCTGCCGAAAACATATTAGCCTGTCTCTCTCTCTCTCTCTCTCTCTCTATATATATATATATATATATATATATATATAAGTCTACCATACATTGCAGTACATATGCATTTTTGTGAATTGAACTATAAATCACCGGATTCAAAATCCAGATGACCGATCCAAACCGTTCATCTTGTTCTCCATATTAATATGTGCTTGGTGACCAAATTTTACATTTTTTTTAAATTATTTTACTATTTACTAAGCCACTTGGAAATCGTTGATCCAACGGTAATAGTAAAATCAAAAGGCATCGTTGGATCAGAGATTTTTAAAGTGGCTTAGTAAATAGTAAAAAATTTCCAAAAAAAATGTAAAATTTGGTCTCCAAGCACACATATTAATACGGAGAACAAGATGAACAGCTGGATCAATTATTTGGACTTTGAATCCGATAATTTATAATCTAATACACAAGAATGTCTATACATTACAGTGTTGATAGCCTTACTGTATATATTCAAATTTCAGCGGATATATTAAAGCTTTTCTTTTTGTGAATTAAACAAATCTGTAGCAAAACTTATCAAATGATGAAAGCAAATTAGGTAGATGCACCAAAAGGTTAGGTAGATGCACTAAAATATGGTGGTTGAGGTTGGGACAAGAAAATTCCAAAAATAAATTAGGTAGATGCACTCAAATATTGCGGTTCAATATACTGGAAGATATGATAGGCATAAACATTAAAGCACTCTCTATCAGTGAAATCAACAAAGGGGCTTTAGTTTAGTATTAAAATTTGGAGATGACAACACCTTAATTACATTTCTTTTTTCTAAAAAAAACACCTTAATTAGATTTAATTTACATATATGACCACCAAAATATTAATGTAAATTAGATTATAACCAAAAGCCTCTGTTTCCATCGGGTAAATATCTAATTCGCATCTCTCTCGCTTATTAATCAATCAATCTCTGTGTTTTGCTCTCTTCATTTCTCATTCCCATCTCTCAGCCAACAATTTGGTATCTGTTTACAACTAAAACAACAGCAACAGCAACAGCAACAAAACGAATTCACTACTTGTTCTTTGGAGATAAAGCATATTTTGAAGACAATTTTTGGAGTAAAATATAATTTTATACATTTTTATAATTTTTTTTAATCATGTTTGATTCCATAGCTAGCTAGTCAACAAAGCAGTCAATATCTGGTTGGACAGACTCTTAGATATGAAGTAATTGTATTAGAAAATCTGTTCCTTTGAAAACAAATGAGGTGGTCATAATCAGAGAATGACAAAAGAAGATCGACTTTGTTTTCTCAAAAGAAAACAAGAGAAGACTTTGACTAAGTCAACTATATATTAATCTCAATAAAATACACTATTATAGACTTATAGTTATGTCATCATTTTATATTATTTTCCTTTCTGCCTAGTCTACAAGCAAAAATCTTCCATGTCTTTACAAAGACTGGAGAACTGCCCTCATTTTGCTCTGGAATCTAGATACTTTATCTTAATGCAATTATCTTTTACATTGATCCTTTTTGTGTTTATTGTGGTTGGTTTTTAAAATATAATAGAAACCTTTAAGTAGAAGTTTGTAGGGACCTTCCTCCGTGGTGTAATAGGTTTTTTTTTCTTGTTGGTTTTTCTCACAGTCAATGGTACGTAGGAGGTGATGTAAAGTTTTGGATAGTTAGGTGTCTAGAAGGTGTCATTTGTTCTCATGGATTGTTTTTAGTGGATCTGAAACTTTTACTTAGCAAGAAGTTTCTCAGTCGTTCGTTAGAATTGTATGTCTGGAATTACATTTTCAAAAGTGTTCCTGTCGAATGATTTTGTTTTATTTGTTTGAAAAAGTAAAATCGGATTCATTAATTTTAGTGAAATAAAACTGTTCTTATGTTGGCTGAATAATACTTTAAACACTCCACTTAATATAATTATTATTTGACATTTTTTTTATTGAATGTTAAATCTTAAATAATAAAAAATATCATTATCTGCATAGCATACATAATCATTTTACAAAAATAAAAAAGTAAATAATATTTACAAGTAGGAAATTTAGTCTAGAACTAGGGTGTTCTTAAGTTCATCAAGTTTCTTGGTGAACTCAAGTCTAAAACTCATCAAATCGGCTTTAAATGATAAATCTAACCTGTTGAAACCAGCCTACCTTACGAGTAATACTTCTACATGTGAAAATTTTAAACATTCAAATTAATTTAGTATAAAGTCAAGTGGTCAAATCCGTTCAAAAAATAAATGCATTAAAATTAATTTATTAACCTTCTAATTTTGACCGATTGAATTTATACTAAATTAATTCGAATGTTTAAAAATTTTCATATATAGACCCTTCACTCATAAGGTAGGCAGGTTTCAACGATTTCGATTTATCATTTGAAGTTGATTTGACGGATTTTAGACTTGAGTTTACCAAAGACCTTGGTAAACTTAAGAACACCCTAGTTCTACTCGGAAATTTATGTATTCTTCAACATTTTTGACATGTAGATTTTATTTAGTGGTTTGGATTAACTATTTAAAAAAATAAAATGTACAATTTAACCAGTTAAACATATATTGGCCGGTATATATGATAATATTAATACATTAGCATAACTTTTAAATAAATAACTTACCGTACGTATAATACAAATAACATTATAAACAGAACACTTTTGATTTTGTTTCAATACTGTATCTTGTATCTTAGGTTCATACACAGTTGCTGCAAAGAAGTTTCCATCTAATAATTAAAGCAAGATCTTGACTTTTAATCAAAGAAGTTTCCGTCTAATGTTGGCAAGCTCTTGACTTTTTTACTTGTTAGATATTTGTATTGTAGTCCTTTAATTACAAAATACTTGAATACATAATACATATACTGCAGGGATATCTGTATAGTTTGTGACTCTGTGGATGCCACATAGAATCTGTCCATCCACAATAATGCAGTAGAATCTGTTGTATGATAATTAGTGAATAAATTGATAGCATATATAATTTAATTCAAAAATATAACACATATTAATACATCATATACTTAATATCGCAAACTATAAAATAAATTACAATTTTTTATCCCATTGATAATTTGTATCACATAATTTTAAGCATAAATCAATGTAAAAATCAATTAATTGTCATAAATTAGTACTTAAAAAACTATATAAAATGTTGACTATATTAAAATATTTTCTCAAATATAATATAAATCAATCTAATTATAATAATAAAATTATATAGTTATATAATTTATATTTATTAATTACCTCTATAAGGTAATAGGTACGAAATAACGTATTCTTATCCTTACCCTTACCCTTACCCAATAAGCTAATGAATACAAATTCTCATCAATATCCAATAAACAAGGGAAAAAAAAAAAACTCACCTTCACCTATTTATAAGGTAGAGTATGGATCAGGTAAGCGGTTGAAAGGATCTCATTAACACCCGAATCTGGTGCGTTCTATTCACCTCTGCCACAACTAAATTCAATCCAGCAATCTCTGTTAAACAGCATTCAATCTATCTAGTGATCCATTCATCTCTTTTGCAACTCTGTTTCTAACTCTCAGCCCTCTCTCTCGTTCTCTTTCAATCAGGTACACCGTGTCTGTTTCCAAAATCTTTAATTCTAATCTCACTAGCTTATAAATCAACCAGTCTGTGTTTTGCTTTCTTTATTTCTCAATCTGTTCCCTCAACGAAAAATTTGGTACGTGTTTACAACAACAAACAAAACAAAAAAAAAAAACAATTTATTACTTGTTCTTTGTCCCCATGCAACACTAGCAAGGAAAAGGCAAAAACGAGAAAGACACAAATATAAAAAAAATATAAAAATTGAGAAAACAAAAACAGTGGATTTAATTAGAGGAGGTGCCACAGGAAAATAAGAAGGAACATCACGATGAATCTTTCAATTGCAAACTGGGCTGTTTCGACCATTGCAACCTCTGTTATTCATAACCTTGTTAGCGCAGCTTATTTGTACTTACGTGACCGTATGCTGCCAGCTGACAACGAAGCCGAGCTAAAGAAGCTACAAACAGCTCTTCCTCAGATCACAGCTGTCATGGGCATTGTTGAAGCACTCAAGATGAAGCATCCAGATGCTAGCCAATGGGTTGAGCAGTTTAGGCAAGCTTTAGAAGCATCCGAAGACGTGCTTGACGAATTGGAGTACAAAAAGCTCGAGGATATGGTGAAAAACAAAGATGAGGTGGGTGGATCTGCTTCTAATTCAAAGAAGAAGAAATTAAGTGTTCTAAATGGTGATACTTTGGAGAGGCTGAAGGATGCTGTATCAATGTTGGATCGGGTTGTTGACGGTTTGCAACCTCTTCTCCAAGCTGCCACTATGCTAGGTATTCATGGTCTTTCTGAATCATGTCAAGGAGCAAGTGAAGTTTTAAGGCGCGAAACTACTTCCTTTTTAGCTAAAAGAGAGGTGTTTGGTCGCGATGCTGAGAAAGATGAGATAATTAGTTGGCTGAAGCAACCAACTCATGCCCGCCTCTCTTCTTTTGGTATTGTTGGGGTGGGTGGACTAGGGAAGACAACCCTTGTGCAATTTGCATATCAAGAAATGCGGGGGACTAATCATTTTGATAAAACAATTTGGATTTGTGTTTCTATTAACTTTAGTGTTGAAGATATAACAAGAAAGATGCTCAGTGAACTAGGCGAAAGTAGCTATGGTGATAAACCATTAAATGTACTTCAGGAGACCTTGAACCAAAACATACTTTCAAAGAAAGTCCTTCTCGTTTTAGATGATGTTTGGAACGACGATAGGATGTGGGATTGGGAGCAACTGATTGCCCCTTTGAGGTTTGTACAACAAGGGAGTAAAATCTTATTTACAACTAGAATGAAATCAGTAGCACAGTTGCTTACCAGTGTGATAAACACAGAACAACAATCTCTAGCATTACAAGGATTAGGAGAGCAAGAGTTGCGATTACTCTTCTATAGCTATGCATTTCAAGGTTTTAACCCTAACAATCATAGAGATTTCCAAGTAATTGGAGATCAAATACTAAAAATGCTCCGAGGTAATCCATTAGCAGCAAAGGTGATCGGAAGCTTATTGCATTCACGTATGGACCTCCAGTATTGGAGAAGAATTTTGAATCATGGGGCTCTATTTAAGTTAGAGGAAGCGAAGGATGTGTTGGATGTTTTGAAGTTGAGCTACTACCATTTACCAGTAAATTTGCAGGAATGTTTTAGATTTTGTAGCATATTTCCTCAAGATCATAAGTTCAATAAAGATGAGTTGATCAAAATGTGGATGGCTGTGGGTATCATCCGGCAGCAACCAGGTCAGGATAAACAGCTGGAGGATATTGGACAAGATTATTTCCATCATCTTTTGAGGAAGTCTTTCTTTGAATATACTATTAAATCATGGAATGGTGAAGAAAGGTATGTCATGCATGATATGGTGCATGAAATGGCCCTGAACGTTTCCTATGGAGAATGTTGTAGAATAGAGCCTAATGATAAATCTATTACCATACCTAGCACTATACGACATGTCTCTGTACATAAAAGTGAAAATGACAAGGTTTCTCATCTTGAGAATTTACGTAGTTTGGTTATTTTTCCTTATCTTAATACGAATTCATTGGTTCTATCGAATAATTTAATCAAGAAACCTTTGCGCTTATTGAAAATAGATCAATATTGTATCTTTGAATCACCAAAAGAGATCAGTTGCTTGGTACACCTTCGCTACTTATCCATCAGGCTAAGTCATGCAAGTCAACCATTGATGGACTCACTCCTTGCTTCAATTTTCAAACTTTACCATTTGCAAGTACTAGAATTTTCAACAGTTGGTGATAATTCAGGATTTAAAACAACAAGAATAACCAATCTAGTAAGGTTGCGTTATATGAGGCTTCCCAAGGAGATAATGCAAACCATTCATGGAGTTCACAAGCTGACATCTCTCAAAGAGTTAACCTTTTTGGTTTCACAAGAGAGTGGTCGTCGTATAAATGAACTAGGCACACTGAAGAACCTCTGTCATCTGTTTATTGAAAACATTGAGAATGTACGGGATCCTACTGAAGCTAAGAGCGCCAATCTATTGGGAAAGAATAACCTCATGTCACTCTCCCTGAAATGGACCTCAGGGAGCAATCCAGTTAACCATGAGCAAATTATTAATTACCTTCAACCAGATCCCAATCTCAAGGAACTAACAATTGAGAATTATGAAGGAAAAAGATCTCCTACATGGATGGAGGAATCGTCCCTTTTAAACCTATCATCCCTTAAATTATTTTCATGTCCTATGTGGAAAAACCAATTATTTTATGGGCAAATGTCATATCTGAAAATTCTTGATATACGTCATTGTGTAAGCCTGGACAAGTTACCTGATATGCCCCTTTCCCTAATTGAATTCCGAATTAATAATGTGGGCTTGACTTGTCTTCCAAATATGAACCGAAGTTGTGACAATAATATTCCCGCACCATCATCCTTGAAATCATCACTAAGAGTAGTGCAGATAAGTAGATGCCCCAACTTAAAATCTTTGGATGGATTTCTACAGCAACACAACCTAGATTTACAAGCTATTAAGACATTAGAAATCAACCGCTGTGAGAAACTGGTATTTGTACCAGTAGGTGCATTTGGGAGATTTGTGTCACTAACAGAATTAACTATAAGGGATTGCCCAATGCTGGCAGCAGTCGATAACCTGAACAACCTTCTGCCTACAAAACTAAAAGAGATTTTAATTAAAAACTGTGGTGAACTTGATGTGCCACTGCTGGAGTCAGCATCATGTCTCACTACTCTCACTTTTATCTGGATTGAAAATTGTGCAAACATTTCTCATATTCCCTCAGAAAATGCATTCGGATCTGTTACTGAGTTGTGTATCCACGGATGCAAAAAGCTCATTGAACATTCATCTAGTAAACAAGCACATGGTGTTAACCAAGGGAGCAACTCGTTGTGTTTAAAGCTCTCTTATCTTGAAATTGATCACCTCTCTCTCATTCTTATCGAACCCCTGAGAAGCCTCATATCTGTTAGGATACTAAAAGTATCCTATTGTTTAGGGATGGAAACCTTGCCAGAGCAATGGTTTCTGCAAAACAGCAGTACCCTCGAGCATTTGATTATCCTGAATGCAAGCTCTCTGAGGTCATTGCCTACTACAATGGCAAGGCTCACTGCCCTTGAAAGATTAGAAATAGCGGACGCTGATTTGTTGGAGGAGCTCCCTGAGTTACCTGTTTCTCTAAGGGAGTTGTTTATCAGTTATGCAAAATCTCTGAAGTCATTGCCTACTACAATGGCGAGGCTCACTGCCCTTAAATATCTAACAATTCAGAAGGCCGATTTGCTAGAGGAGCTCCCAGAGTTACCTGCTTCTCTGAAAGTAAAGGATATTGAAGGCCGTGGTGGCCGGCGGCTATGAAACATAAGGACACTCTGTTTTCACAATGGATCCCCAACTCATGTTGAAGAAATAAAACCAGATGTATTCAGTGGGATAATGCTTCATTATTTTACAACTCTATATTCACAAGGTACTTTATTTTATATTTCTGAAATCAATAAAAGGCTCTTGCAATGGATTGGAATATGTAATTCATCAGATAATATATTCTTAGTTCCATCTCTCATTGTCTCAGGTACTTTATTTTATATTTCTGAAATCAATAAAAGGCTCTTGCAATGGATTGGAATATGTAATTCTTCAGATAATATATTCCCTTCAATTTATGTAGCACTTTTTATATTGATCTATACTTTTGATTTATGTCTACAGAAACAATGCTCCACAGGAAGTTGCACGAAGTTATGGCCTTATGGGTTTGGATAATGCAAGATAGATCCTAGTCAGGCTGACCATTTCACAATTTTGATTTCTATTACCGTACAATGAATCAATCAGTTAACGAGATATTTCGGTAGGCAAGGTGGGACCCAAGAGGCTGGTGATAGTGATGTTTGGATCATCGATTGTGCAGTACAACTTCAGTCACGCCAGCTGGCGTACTACTCTGGTTCATTCCTATTCTCACCAGGTTTTTATCTTCTACTATGTTTCTTTTCAATTTATGTTGTCAATTTTGTTAAAGAGATGAAGTCTTGTTTTGTGGATGTGTGTTGGGCATTCAACTAATGAAGGATGATGTGCTGTTGCGTGAGTATGAGCGATGGAACTCCAACCATGCACTTCAGGCCCTTCCCATTAAGTCTTTCCCAAGGTAAGGTAAAGTGTGCTTCTAGGATTAACAGCTCCATGTAATAAGTAATAACCACAGGACATAATTGTTATTTTTGCAAATTTGCTGCAATGTGATTTTTTTATTACTAAAATCAGGATTCGCTGGTACAGCCTTCTCTAGTGTAGATTATTTTGGAGGCAATGGTTCAAGTAAGGCACATCCCTACGGCCGGAGTCCTCATGTGCCTCTGTCAGAGTACATGGACAACATGCAACGAATTGGACTTCACTTCAGGTTACTTCTCACTTGATTTACCTATTCTCAGTTTTCATTTTTTCTGGAGCAAATTTTGTTGTCAGTCATTACATGTAGAGATCATCTTGTTGTTTTTCAACAAGGCGTTTGTTACCTGTAGTTCATTGTAGTATCTTGGTCATTGTACCAGCCAGGTGCTGGTACCGATATTAGCTGAAAACTTGGAATACAGCTGTGATGTTTATTATTTCTATAATGGTTTCTGATTTGCAGAATTTTTGCCCAAATGAAGACATAGAAATTACCTAATTTAAATTAGAATAAGTACCAGATTGGTTGCACATTGAAATTACAAAACTTTATTTGGGATTAAACTAATGTGTTTTAAGTGTTTTTTTCTGATACTTAAGCAAACTCCACAGAATGAATACTATTGTTCCTTTTACCTCAATTTGCATGCTTTATGTAAATTGTACTAATACAGCTAGTTTCTTTGCATGCAGGGTTTATCAGACACAGTGCGTGTACTTTTCCTTAGCTGCCCTTCAGTTAGTGAGAAAATGCCTGTAGAATCAACAAGGTAATTTATCAAACTAACCTATTATGCATCAACACCCCCCCCCCCCCCCCCCCCCCCCAAAGAATAAATAATTTTACTGAATTTTGATGTATCACTGATTTGTTTGTTATACAGTTGCTGAGTCTCCCAATGATCTGATTAGAGTTTGTGTATAGATCATTACTTCTTGGAAATATTGAAACAATAAATCAGATTTAAGCCTAGTTGTAAGTTTTTTGTTTCTTTGTCACCATTTATATTTTACACCAACTTTTTGTACTCACCAGTTTGAAGAACTATAATTTAGAGCCTTTTATAATAAATTTGCAAAGGGGAATTTTGATATTTTATACCAACTTTTGCAAAATGGGAATGCCTAAAGTTTTTCTGTTTCTTTGTCACTTTTTTTTAATATTTTATGCCAACATTTTGTACTCACAAGTTTGAAAAAACTATAATTTCAAGGCTTTTTTTATAAGAAATTTGCAAAAAGGGAATTTTGATAAAAAAAAAATGCAACATAACTCCATTTCAAAACAGGTGAGCTTTCCCAGTTCTTCAAGAAGGGAGCTATCATCTCAATTTTATGCTTAATAGTTCCTTTTAGAACAAAAGAAAAAAACAAACCTTTGAGGATAGTTCGTAGTTAAATCAAAGTTTCTAACTCATCAAATGCTGATGAGTCAAAAAGAAGCTATCACTTTTTACTTTTTTGTAATTGTAAATTTTTTATTTTAAATACTAAATTAATTATTACTAAAAGATGTAGCGCCTATTTTTGAACAAGTTTACTTCTAATGACAGAATGTGCAACTAAAGTTTTGCATCGGGTTTAGGGTTTATTTTTAACGTAGATCTGTTTTAACGATTTAGATTTATTTTTTAAAGTAAATTCAATAAAATTAAGTTAAACTCACTATAAATAACTTGGTGAGCCTATTTAATGATTATGGTTATATATAATAACGATCTTCAATTTGTATATTGATCGGATTAAATAGAATGAACAAATAATCAGCATAGTGGTGAAAACGAATTAAATATTATCCATCTATATATTTGATCTGAACCTAGATTTTTTAATTTAAGATATTTGATATCCGAATATTTTTACATAGATATATGAATTAAGTGGATCTGGATGCAAAAATGGGTTTAAATTTTGAAACTGAGCCAAGATGGAGATAATTATCTGTGTTTATATTTTTCAAATATGAGACTATTTAATTATATATATATATATATATATATATATATATATATATATATATGAGGAGGGATCAAATGACATAGACAATTGCTAAAACCCGAACCGGTATGACCTGTTTTACCCGACCCGTACCCGTTACCCGAGGTACCCGTACCCGTGCCCGGGTATAGGCGGGTAAACGGGTACACAGGTACGGGTTTGAGACGGACCGGACTCAAGGATTTGGAAAAAAACCCGTCCAACCCGTACCCGTCTTATCCGTACCCGAAACCCGCCTACCCGCACCCGTTTTACCCGTACCCGCACCCGTTTACCCGTGTACCTTTACCCGTTTACCCATGTACCTTTACCCGTTTACCCGTGTACCTTTACCCGTTTACCCGTTTTTTTTTAAATTCAAAATTCAAAATTATTTTGCCGCCAAAAAAAATAGTATTAAAAACAGAAAAAAAAACTAAAAAACAGAAAAAACAATATTAAAAAACGAAAAAAACCCAAAAAAAAAATAAAATACCCGTACCCTACCCGCCCTACCCGACTACCCGTACCCGAGGTACCCTTACCCGTTACCCGAGACGGGCACGGGTTTGAAACGGGTAGGGTACACTCTTTTAAAAACCTACCCGACCTACCCGTACCCGTCTACCCGACTACCCGTCCTACCCGTACCCGCCCTACCCGACTACCCGACCCGGGTATACCCGAGATACCCGTACCCTACCCGTTAGCAAACCACTAAAATGACACCATTTTTTGGTGACATGGAATGACACCGTCCACTTTCAAAGTCCAAACAGTCGATCCAAACCGTTCAACTTGATGGATATGTTAAAATGTGCTTACAGATCAAATTTTACATTTTTCTGAATTTTTTTTTGGTTTATTTAGAGGGGTTCAAAAATTCAACGGTCTGAATATAGCGATTTTGTTAAATACTTAATAAATAGTAAAAAAATTCAGAAAAATGTAAAATTTGATTTTCAAGTTACTCTTAATATATTCATCATATTGAACGGTTTGGATCGAGTATTTGGATTTTGAAATTTCAAAAATGGACATTGTCACGCCATGTCACCAAAATAATGGTGTAATCTGATCCCTCCTCTATATATATATATATATATATATATTGTATATTATAAATCAGTTATATCAACAAAAAGTTCGTCATTTATTTACAATTGCATAAATGATCGGATGGAACATGCATGTCATGCATTTGATTATATTCATATACATTATATTTATTTCCATTTATTATTCAGTTTCAATCAGTATCCGTATTCATATTTCGATACATATTTATATGCACTTAACATTCCATTCATCTCTGTATTGAGATTGATCAGGATCCACACGAGCTTGTTTACAAGCCCAGACCCAACCCAATCTGAAATTATTACCTAAGGTACCTGAAAATTTGAATTTATATTTGCACCGTCTGATCTTCTATGACGCGAATATTAAAACCACCAAAAAAAAAAATTTCATTTTATCCGGTCCTGATCTAAACTTAAGTTCTGAGATACCTCAGAAAATCCGGACTCATTAGTCTGATCTTTGATTTCTTATCGTTACACTACACTACAAACTACACCGGTCTAATCTCCGACTCATTTCAAACCATTCGATCAGAATCGGGATCCACCCAGACAACTTCGTAAATTTACGATTAAACTGTAAGATTTGTGTGAATTTACAACGAACGATCCAATTCAAAACATATATAAAATACCTGAATCCCTCGTTCCTCCCTCTTCGCTGTGGGAAAAGCCGAAAATAACCATCGAGAAGAGGAAGAGGTATCGCCGCCTCCATCTCTCTTTCTCTACTCGATCCAACCTCACTTGATCGAATCCGATCCTTAACCTCACTCCGACCCAAACGCGTATCTCGATCAGCCTTTCCCTCTCTATTCGCCGCGCTCCATTACAGAATTCACTGTGCTCTTTTACTGGTAAGAGGTTGTTGTTTCTCTGATAAAAATGTGTTGTCAGTGTTTACTGCATTTTCAGATAATGTTATTTTCTCCTAAATTAGCATCAACTATTGGTTGTCGTCTTACTGATTTCTTTCAGAAATTGGGATTCAGTTGAAAGTTGTATACGATCTTGATGCAAAGATTTATACCCACCATTTGCTTCATAGATGTTGAGATATTGTATGTGGTTGTGTTGTAAATTACCAGTGGTGGGTATATAATTTTAATTTAGATAGTTATATGAAGATTATCTATAAAAATTGTGTCAGAATAATAATCTTGCAATAAGAAGTTGTTTCTCTGATAAAATTGTGTTGTCAGTATTTGATACATTTTCAGATAATGTCATTTTCTCCTAAATTAAAATTGCTTGTCGTCTTACTAATTTTCTTTCAGAAGTTGTTAAGTTGAGAGTTGTATAACACCGTGATGCAAACATATATACTAACTATTAGCTTCATAGATGTTCAAATTCAGATATTGAATGTGATTGTGTTGTAAATTCCCAGTGGTGGGTATAATTTTAATTTAGAGAGTTATGTAAAAATTATCTATGAGAAATTTGGATAGTGAATTCGCCAATTTTATTTTATTTTTTTTCAGGTATTTTTTGCTTCTTTGAAGAGGATTTGAATCAATGGGATTAACTGGTGTGAGGTACTTCTATTTTGTTAATAAATTCCTTTTGGCTTGCTTAGCATTCTGTTTGTTTATTGTTAAAAGCAATGAATGATTTGTGTTTTTCAGATCTGAATCAAAAAGTAAAGATTCAAAGAGCAGCTCCATGCGCAAAGTCGAGAAGAAATTGGGCTTCTATAACAGTACTTTCTTTACAATTTACTCCTTTTAATTGTTTCTCTCTCCGTTTGTTTATAGATTGATATATCTAAAAGTTTCTGTCAATGAACCTGTGTTCTTTCTTTTCAATTTTCAGAAGTGCAAGATGCTATAGTGAAAAAGGAAACCAAGGTAAATGATATTTACATCTAATTGATCTGCAATATTTTTTTTTCTTTTGTAGTGCAGACGCTGTTTTGAATTTTGGTGTTAAGTTGAGGCTAAAATATGAGTAGGGTTAAAATACCCCATTATTATCATACTTCAATCATGTCTCACACTTTTATTTCCATTTTCGAAGTCCAAAGAGTCGATCCGAACCACTCAACATGATCTCCATATCAAAATGTGCTTGGAGACCAAATTTTATATTAGTTTTTTGAAATTTTTTACCCCTTTTTTAGATAGGTACAGAACCACTGTTTCTGGATGGTCCAGAATCTTCTAAAAAACTGATTTTCTACCTGTCTTAACAAAAAGTAACAAATTTAAAATTTGGTCTCCAAGCACATTTTAATGTGGAGATCAAGTTTTGTGGTTCGGATCGACTCTTTAGACCTTGAAAATGGAGATAAGGATGTGAGGCATGATCGGGGCACGAAAATAATGGGGCATTTTAACCCTACACCTAAAATATTATGTTTTTCTTCCAATGGAACACCTAGACACCTACTTGTACCTTTATACCAGATTTATGTCAATATTGTATATTTAGTAGTTTGGGTTGAGAATATAATTTGAGATATGATTTACTTCCTAGATTATAAGGATTAGAATAAATGAGATTTAATGAACAGTTCATTGTAAAGGTGATCTATAAAAGAATGGGCTGAACGTCATATTGAGCAGACAAGTTATTCTAGTATCTTCTCTGTTGAAACATTAAGTCGTCAATTTACACATATATTTTTCTTTTCTTTTGTGCAGACAAAGAAGTTGAGGACCCGACAAAAAAAATTGAAGGCGTATAATCTCTCAGCTCTCGCTGAGTTTCTTCCTGATTTGGAAACCTTAGCAAAAACAAAAGAAACAGCCGTAATCAAAGATGAGAAGATCAATTGCAAGTCTAGACAAAGCTTAGTGTATGTTCTTTTCAACCTTTTTCTTACTTCTAGAATGCTTTATCCATCATGTTACAGTTTCAGTGTTTTAAATTTGCCAATTTGGGTATCATGTCAGATTCAGGGTTTTGTTTTGTTAGGTTTTTTATTCCAGTCATTTTATTTTTTTCCTAGCAAAAGTGATTGCTAGATCTATTTTAGCAGGCTATAGATTGCTTGAACTTGGGTTTGTTGGGTTACGGGTTGATGTGTATTGGATCAGGTTCGAATCCAACAGTTCAGGCTGGTGTAAAAGATTGATCAGATATTGCCAGCCCATTGAAGAAACAATCAAAAAGTATTTTATAATATGAGGCTATGGTACTATAGATAGCACGGATTGATCCATACTATGGATCAATATCTTTATTTTCAAAATTCAAACAATCAATCTGAACCATTTATCATGATCTTCATACAAATTTATACCTACATACTAAATTTTATAATTTATTTTTAGATAGGTAGAATATTACTACTTTTTAATTATCTCAAATCTAAAAAAAGTGTAAAAAAATGTAAAATTTGACCTACAACTATATTTTCACATGGTGATCATGTTGAAAGGTTCAGATCGATTGTTTAGACTTTGAAAATAGAGATGTTGACCCATAGTACGAACCAATATGCGCTATGCATAGTACCATAGCCTCACTCCTATTATAAATATTACCTAACTTTTTTGCCCCTTCATTTTTAGACAAAGAGAAGCAGCTAAAATGCAAGCGGTACTAAATGACCCTTGTTTCATAAAGGATCCTTTTGAAACCATACACCTGCGATTACTGGAGATGCAACCACCAGGGCAAGAACAAATTAAAAGTGTGTTTAAAGGGAAAAATAGAGAGAGAAAGAGAAGGGTAAAAAAAGCAAAATCAAAAGCTCAAGCAATGGAGGTTTGATTATTAGAGTTTCTAAACTAATTAAGGAAGCTTTCTAATGCACTGTTAGTTAGGTAGATGTTTGTATATCTACCAATTTTGTCAAATGTGAAGTGCATCTTCTATGCAGAATCAAACGAATGCTATTTACGCTAATAGAAAATGGTTGATTTTGGTAATGGTTTTTGAGTTGCAAATTGGTAGAAATGTTTATTTGTTTCTCTATGAAAGGTCAACTTTTGTTACACTTGCTTTACAAATTATCATATGTTAAATTAAATATCAAGTTTAACAGTGTTGTTACATGGGCATTTTGTTTTGTTTACTAATTTGAAACAAAAAATTTACATGCTAAATATTCACAAACTCCCCACCTACTGCATCACATTTACCCCACAAATGCACTCACTAAATCGATTGTTTAGAAGAATTGGCATTAATCTCTTTGTATCCAATCTATTTGCTCTCACAATTCTATTATTTAAAAGTTAGAACAGCCAAAAAAGCGATAAAAAAAAATATTAAAAACTTTTCTACTGTGCTAACTCTTATTTTCCATGTCTCCAGATCCCACAATATACGTTACAATCTTATTTTGAAAGAGAGCTTAAATATATTATCCTTGTATCGGTGACTCAATGTTTGAACTTGTTTTCCTAGCTCGCTCATTAGATAGATTTACGATTTGATCTGATTAGTTAGATGAAAGGTTAGAATTTACAATTTGTTGTTTTTTTTATTCAATATTCATGCATTTTTGGCATTCTATTAACTGCACTTGAAAATGAATATCTCATGTTTGTTTGAGCTCCATTATCTATATTTTTTTTTTCTAATCGTCTTACAATAGCTCAAATAAAACCCAGCGAGATGAACAAGCCACTCGATCCAGCTCACTATTGGTTCAATCCGATTATGAACATTCTAGCTCGGCACCTTAATCTCAGCTCGGCTTGCTCGGTTGTTGTAGCAAAGCGATCACGAGCTGTGCCTAGCCCGTAATGAGCAAACTCATTGTCACACCTGATTGATAGCTATTTCCTTTTTCACTCTGGAAAACATGGAAACTCGTCAATGTATTGAATTCATGCACATAGACGATATGCACAATAAGAGCATCTAACAATAAAACCATCTACATTCTTGAAATTATTAAAGTTTTTAATCTAACGTGACAGTTTCTAATTTAATTTCAAAAATATAGAAGAGTTTTTTATTTAAAAATTATATAGAAAAGTTTCTTATTAAGAAACTATTTATAAACTCTATGTTGATTAAATGATTATCTCAACTTGTTTCTTTTTTTTAATTTATTACTGACGTGACTTAATAAAAACTCTAAAATGAGTTTCAAGAATGTAAGAGTTAGAAATTTTTTAAAAACAATAATTTCTAAAAAAGTAATTAACAATTATTTAGAAATCTTTTTGAATTTTAGAAATTATTGTTTTTAAAAAATTTCTAAGTACAACTATGAAAGCACATTTCAGAAGAAAAGAGAGAAAAACCATGAAAAAATCCCGTTTAAATCCGATAGCATAAGAATTCGAACCATGAGACGGCCAGGTACAGGCATCTTATAAAAGCTCTTACAATTCCAAAAGGAAAAGGGCAAAAAGGAAAAAAAAAAAAAATAACAAGGTTTACCGTCTAAATTCATAGCCATGAACCAAAAGGTATAAATGGACCAACAAATTCTATTTACACCCAAAGCAGAGATAGTAAATGGAGTTAACACGAGGGTTAGTGTGTAGTCAGATATTTGTCATGCCGAAACACTTATGAGGATGAGGTGGCAGTGGGTGATTGGTCGGGTTTCTTGAACTGAACCAGAATCATAGTCATGTTATCACATCCTTCGCCATGCACCGATGACGGTGGGGCAAGACAGTGGTCCATTACCTTCTCACAAATGCCAGACAAGCAGGTCTCCTGCATTTTCAATAGTAAAATTAGCCTTCATAAAAGACATTTTTTTAGGCATTCTTTTTTTTTTTGGTTGACACTGTAATGTTGGTGGTACAATGGTGAAGGGTTTTCGGTGCTTTAAGATTCATGCTGAACGGTTCAGATTTTGTACAGATCAACTCAAAATTTGAGATATATTAGGGGATGCGAATTCATAAAAGATGGGGATCCAACCTCCCAATCAATGTTTTTTCTGAGATAAGAGGGGGGGTAGAGAGAGCTCACAGTTTTAAGTTGCTCATGAATGAAATCCACCAGCTGCTGACTTGTCATGCAATCCCTACAAGTTGCATGTAATAGTTTAATTCACAATTGAAGCATTAAATCATCATGCTATTCTATACTTTTACCAGACCTGATTTAAGGAACTGGTATGCAGTATGTTTAAACTGGTTTAAAAAATAAGAAGACCTTCAGTTTCAAGAAAAGAGATGTTACCAGATTCCATCACACGCCAGGATAAGGAACTCATCTTCATCAGTAATGTCAATCTAGCAAAATAAATATAATTTAGAAAAGTACTAGCAACTTTAGTTCGCATTGATCTTCTGTTTTCATATACACATCTAATATAAAAAAATGGAGCACAGAGAAAAAATTGAAAAAAAAAAAAAAAGAAGAATTCAGTCACTCAAGTGGGTAAGGTACTGTTACCAGACCAGATTAATACACAGTTAAAACAGTATAATGTAATACTAACCACATTAACATCAGGATTACATGTCACAATCTGCTTCTCAGCTGGCAAGAACTTGTTATGCTTGAATTCCATATCACCTGAAACAAAATAAAATCATTATTCGCAACGCTTTAATTAAAAAGGGAGAATTTCACATCTGCCCCTCAAAATTTTCAAAATTACGTCTTTTCCCCTCTAAAATTTCATAATATCATATTTACCATTCTAAATTTCCAAAACTTCCAAATATACCCATTTTATTGTCTTTTCTATTAAAACTCATTTTAAATTTATAAAGTACCCATTTTGCCCTTGTTAAGAAAAATAAAAATATGTCATGTTTTAGAAAAATCTGTCTTATAATTGGTGAAACAGGTCAGTTTCAGAGAAAAGATGGGTCATTTCTGTACTTCCAATATGTATTGCCAATACTGGCATAAAAAATATACATTATTGCAGGTAGATTGTATCAGGACTAAAATAGCTCACACAACCATTATTACAGTTTAGTTTCACTTTTAGTATGGCAAGAGGGAAAATAAGTGTATCTACCAATCAAATTTTGTGTTCATAGTAGCCTAGGAAAAGTGATATATTAACAAAACAGTAACATACCGATGGCTCTTGCAAGGCTTAGAGTGCCATTAACTCGACCGACATGCACAAAACCACCAGCTTCTAGAATCCTTTCTCTCTCCAAAGCAAGGTCTGGCTTGTGATCCTTCGACATATCAATTGCCTAAAACATATATAATAACAAATTAGAGGAAAACACACTAGAAAAGAGTTGGAGTGAGGCTATGGTACTATGCATAGCACAGATTGGTCCGTACTATGGATGAATATTTTTATTTACAAATTCCAAATAGTCAATCTGAACAGTTCAACGAGATCTCCATATGAAAATCTAGTTACAGACTAAATTTTATATTTTTTTTAGAATTTTTTTACTATTTTTTTAGTTAGGTAGAAAATCACTAGTTTTGAATGGTCCAATATTTTTATATCAAGTGATTTTCTACCTATCTAAAAAATTAGTAAAATAATTCTAAAAAATAAAAAATTTGAACTACTAGTACATTTTTATATGGAGATCATGTTGAACGGTTCTTATTGACTATTTGTACTTTGAAAATTGAGAGATTGTGTCCTTCAAAAAGAAAATTGAGATATTGATCCATAGTACGGACCATTAAACAGTATGCATAGTACCATAGCCACACCCAAAGAGTTGTACTATGGATATAATGGTCACAACCTGAACCAGATATACCAGTATTGGTTATAGACTATTATGTACACTATGCTATTGACTATTTCTATGCTGCTAAGGTATTACGGGTACAGAGAAATTAGGATGCTAGGACTATACCTTTCTGTTTCTTGAGAGGACACAACGAGAGTCTCCTGCATTACTGACAAAGAGTTTGTTATCTCTTATAACAGCCACACAAGCTGTGCTCCCTTCAGTGGGGCCTGGATAGTCAGAGTGTGGTCCCTGGAAAAAGTACACAAGTCATGCATCAGTTACATTGCATGCTTAGTACAGACTAACCTATCTCATAATAAAAACAAAACTACAAAAAAAGACAGCAATTAGATGTCAATTTTTTTTTTCATCTGCACAAAGGCCCTCAACTAAAGAAATTCTGGTATTGGTAGTTTTATGCTTCCGATTTTTTCATTGGTAGCACACAAAAAAAAAAAATCCCATCCATACCATCTTCTTTAGCAAATTTCGATTTATATCAGGACCGCTGAAATTGCATATTTCAACCTCATCCTGGTATAAATAGGAATTTGCTAAAAAAGATGGTATTTTTTTTTTTGTTTTTCCTGGTGTTATAGATAACAAATTGGTTCATGCTATGTTGATCTGAATTCTAAAATGAATTTCTCGAAGAAAAAAAGCCAAAATAACAAAAAATAAATAAATAATTGCTTGATTACTCAATTACTTGTGTCAAAGTACCTCCTCAAAAGCCCAATCATCGACACGGTTATGAGCATCACCACCTCTTGGGGAATAAATCCAGGTCTCGATCATTCCGCTCAATTTATGCATCTTATCTCCTAGAAGAGCAATCTCTCTCCATCCCCTTTGCCCTTGCATCATCTCATCCATCCTATCAATTCAATTCACCCATTTATACATCATCTCATCATACATCACATGCACTTCTTGACCAGTATGATACCAATGGTAAATTTAGTCAATCCAAGAAGTTTATTGGAAACAGCACATCGGTTATTAATGAGAAATATGAGTTACTGTTATTAAGATATAACCTGATTGCAATCTCTCTGTTTGTTATTTAAAAATCAGACAACTTTATGATATGCTATTAAGCATCACTACTATATATATCAACCAACATATCAATGAATTCACAATTGATGATCAACCCAAAGATATAGCAAACAAAACAGCAAACTTTGGTCACTTGGTTTCTATCTGAGAAACGGTATTTGCAAGTTGTACCAATATTACACAATACTATATTTTTTTTTTACTTTGAAACTAACCCAAAAATTTATGGTACTAGTAGTAAGAAAACAAATTGATGACTGTTGCAGAAACAGTAAAAGTTTCGGTACAATTAAGAAAACAATCCAACATCTAAATACCTGAAAAAGGATTTTCTTAATGACTCAACCATGTCACCTGTGGCAGCATCATTCTTCAATGTCTCAGCATGCAAGTATTTTGCACAAAACTTAGCTACAGCTTTGCCTAAAATAATAGAATAATTTTCAGTTGTATTATAATATTTTATGATTTCATACATTTTATTAAGGTATTGTTGAATTGCCATGTTCCAAGATTCAATAAAGTACCAACTTTTGAAACAATTAAAATTGCATCACGGTAAAAGAAATTTGAATCAATTAATGTGTGAAAACAAACCTCCATGACCATCAAATACACCAAAGAAGCATGCCCCTTTGTCAAGATCCAACAAAGCCGTGTGCTAAAGATGAAAAAATCAATAGTCAACAAGTAATAAATCATTATTGTGCTGGTAAATGTTGAAAGAGAAGGCAAGGCTAATCGCTTTTGGATTTATTCAAGTAAATTTGGATTGCTTTTGGATCTATTTGGGTAATTATTTACATTTCATCATTGAAAAGATGTTTCAACTAGCCACATTTACAAACTGAAAAACTTCAATGGTTGATTTAGAGTGTCAAAAGTGAAAATGAAAGATGAAATCAATATACTAATTCAACTAAAAGGAAAAAAAACTAACCGCATCTTCCATTGTAGACCTCCAGCCTTGCATGGATGATAAACCGAATCTAAGTCTATCATTCTCTCCATCCTCTGACGACTTGTCAGTCTTTGGGGTACTCAAATACACTCCCATTTTACTTTTTATACAACCTGCTTATTAATTAACCCAATCATATAACAATAGTGGGGATAATTTCATACTTGTTTCCCTCTTTTTACCTCATTTCTCTAAATATAAGGTGTCAAGGAGGGTATGTTAGGTATCCCTTGGAGAAAACAGGGACAATGATGCATACATAGAAATTATTTGTAGGCTTGACATCACATATATCACTGTGCAGAATGCATAGCAATTCTGAAATTTTAAAGGGTTCATAGGAATTTCCCAGGTTAGAATTGCACCCAACGAAAACAAAACCCAATTTAAATCAGGGAAAAGAGGGGTAAATTTGGAACTTGACTTAAGAATTCTACTGAGTTTTACATGATATGTTTACAAGTGTTCAGGTTAAATCCCAGTGCAGTACCTCCCTATGTTCTGGATAGTATTATCAGATCTCAGTATGATGCCAGTTAGTACCAGTAGTTTGTACTAGAAGCAACATTGAGATTCCAATTCCAAATCTATATTGAAAGAATTGCCAGAAAAATTCAAATCCATTTCTAGAATTGAACTCATTGGGTTCTACCTTCTACGGTACTAAATTGAAGGAACAAAGTACTTGAATTTCGTTTAAATTAGTGAGAATTCATCAAAAACACAACCAACTGTGAGATCAGACTAGTTATCTGTACAAACTTCGTGACAATGATTTAGAAACAAAATTTTTAAAATAAACGGGTTGAGGTTCCAATCGAGATAAACAAAGACTTACCCAGAGATGAAGGAAGCGTGCGAAAAGGCGGTGCGAGAAAGAGAGAGAAAGAGAGAAGACTAGGTTTTGAGGTCGTGCGATGAAAGAGAGAGGAGAGATGGGGGAGACGACTTGTTGCTATTTTCTGTTTCTAGATTTATTATTAAAAAATAAGAATTAAATTTTGGCGATGGTCCCAATTATTAATTATAACCATTTTACATCGTTACTATACGGTAAAACTATATCCGTATTTATTTATTTTTCGAATATATACGAAATAAATTATATGAATACGAATTATTAAAATTTGAAATTCTATATGTGAGGAGGGTTCCAATACCTCATTTTTTTTTATATCTCATCATACCTCATATTTTATATCTTCATTTTCTTCATATTCAAAGTCTAAAAATGTCGATCCGAACTGTTCAACATAATATCCATACTAAAATATGGTTAGGGAAGAAAATTTATAATTTTTGAAATATTTTTACTATTTTTTAAGATGGGTAGAAAGTCTAAATTGTCGATCCGAACTGTTCAACATAATATCCATATTAAAATATGGTTAGGAATGAAATTTTATAATTTTTGAAAATTTTTTTTACTATTTTTTAAGATGGATGGAAAATCACTGTTTTTTGAACTGTTCAAAAACAGTGATTTTGTACCTATCTTAAAAAATAGCAAAAAAATTTCAAAAAATATAAAATTTCATCTCCATACATATTTTAGTATAAATATTTTGTTGAACGGTTCGGATCGACAATTTAGACTTCGAAAATGAAAATATAAAATATGAGGTATAGTGAGGTATGAAAAAATGAGGCATTGGAACCCTCTATATATATATACCACTATTTATTTGGATATCGAACATATCCGGATTCGGTAGGATAAATCCGACCCGCTTTCACTAACTAGTTATTAGGATAGATATCTCATAGCTTCAGCAAAGGAGATAAATATCTTGCAAAAATCTTTTTTGGCAAAGTGTCGTTGATAAATGATAATACAGGTACAACATCACTGTAGACTAGAGTCCATAGGAAAGATGAGATATGAATCCATATTCCACGAGGTAACATAATATTTCTGTTTAGATCACAGTCATTTGATCAGAATCTGAGCCAATTTGATCTGAAGTGGAATGCACGGAGTCACTTTAAATAGTTAAGCAGATTCTAATTAAACATTTCAAATTCAAATTTGAGTTTGGTTCCATATCGGATCAATTCAGCTCAAGTTAGAACTTTGTAGGATCTTTTTAATATTTGTGTGGATTCTAATTAGATGTCCGGATTCAAACTCAAAATTTTTGAATTACTTTAGGAGATCCGAACTGATATCCTTTGAGGTAACATAATATTTGTGTTTAAATTTGGATCGTTTGATCAGAATTCGAACCAATTCAATCTAACATGGTATGCACGAGGTCTACTTTATTATTCCTATAGATTATGATCAGACGGTTCGGATGTAAACAAAAATATTATGTTATCTTAGATGATATGAATTCCATATCTATCACCACATTCTATTTTCTTGTCCATCAAAATTTTAAAATTTCTTAGTTTCTTCAAAATATCTTATTCTTATTTTTTTCTTTTAAATGAAGATCCATGTAAACTCAACATTTAATTCGCAGAGAATGAATACGATTTCCCTTAAAAATATCTAAATTACATATTTTTCATGTTAAAATCGAACAATTTGGTATCTTTCCCTTCAAATCATCTTAAATTTACATCTATTCTTACCGTGGACACATATCAGCTGACTTAGCACATTATGTTCGATACGACCCGTTCAATGTGTTGAGATTTGTGCGAATGGACATGAATGGTTTAGATTCATACAAATTTAATTTATCTCATAAATATAAATCATTTTAGCAAATCTCGATGCAAATCAATTATATTAAATTTAGAGTTAAAATAAGAATAAATTTCTTGCATTTTGATTGATAATTACGATTAGAAGTCAAAGTATTAGAAATTAGAGGTCAGAGAATTGGAATTCATAAGTTAGAACAGTGTTTTTTCATCTAGTACTCAATTAGTTAATAGATTTGAAACTTGATTAGCTATTTAAAACATATTCGCTATTTTCTTGCTCCTTCGTGACAAAATCCTAATCTGCCCTCTGAGTTGAAAACTATAATTGAAGTGCAAAAAATAAAATTATTGTCACACAATTACAGAAACGGACAGATTTTTAGGCACAATTTTTTATTTTCTTTCAAAATTAAATAGATAACTAAACCATTATATAAATATTGACTATTTGAATTACATTTATGGACGGTTGATGACACTTTTTTTGTGTTCATACATGCTATATTGCCAATAAAATACACTAAATTTAATTAATTTCAAAATAATTGTGTAAAACGTGTGCCTAATTTAAAAGTGTTCACAATTCAATTACACTCTCGATTTTCAAAGTTTTCAAAATTCAAATAGTCGATTCAAACCATTCAACATAATGGATATTAAAATGTCCTTACAAATCAAATTTTATATTTTTTGAAATTTTTTTACTATTTATGAAGTATATCACTATATTCAGACTATTGAATTTTTGTACCAATCTTAATAAATAGTAAACAAATTAAAAAAAAATCTAAAATTTGATCTTCAAGTACATGTTAACATATCCATCATGTTAAACGGTTTGAATCAATTGTTTGAACTTTAAAAATATAGAGTGTAATCCGGTGTCACAAAAAAAAAGTGTAATTGAATCCCTCCTCATATATCTATACTATTCTATAAAACGTGGGCCTAATTTAATTGTGATTTATTTTAATTGCAATGGGTTATATTGGGCTTGGAAGCATATAATTTTGGGCTATCAGATTAGTTAAATTATAAGAAAATAAAATCATCTAAAAAGGTAAATAAGATAATATTCATTGGCTTTTATTACTTTTGTGTTTTATATTTTGGGAAATCCAATTTATTCAATTCATTCCTTGTGAACTTTACCTTTTAGTCTCAAAACAATTATTCCCTTAAATACATAAATCAAATCATTTTTATTTGCTCAACCGTAATTCTCTTTCTCCTCTTTAAAATTAAAGGCTGTACTATTTTTCTCAACTAAGCTCTTTTAACGCACTGGTACTATGACTTCTCCTAAGGTATGATCTCTCTCTGTTTATATATATATATATTTTTAATAAAAATTTGAAATCAAGTCACCTAACTATTTATGTCCACCAAAACAAATTTATTCGTATTTTGAACCCGTAATTCTCTCAAGTTTTCAATTTACTTCTCTTAAACTCCACCCCCCCCCCCCCCCCCCCCCCCCCCTATGTATTGTGTCCTTCAATGCAAACCAATTGAGAATTTTCATCTTTCTCTTTCTCTAAACATGTAGTACATAGTTATTGGTTTTTTTTTTCCTTCAATTTCTATATTTCTACATCTCTCCCAATGTGGGATACGAATCTACTGCTATTCTAAGAAGAATAGGAGCTCCTTGCTCTCCATTTTTATGTCTATCTCTCTTCAAAAGAGGAGGGGAGAGAGAAGATAGAAAGGTAAAAAGAATAGGACAGCCTTTGCCAAGTTTTTTTTTTTTAAAAAAAAAGAGATAATAGCATGATTTTTTTAAGAGCAGGAAATTTCATTCCTCAATGTGTGTTCTCTATATCTCTTTGAAAATTTTGAGAGCATCATCTTTCTCTATCTCCTTCCTCTTTCCTTCATTCTTATTTTTCTAAAAGCAATAATTTAAACCATTAATCTTGATTTAATTTACGCTCCACTTAGGCATATATTTTTGAAGTTTTTTTAGTTTTTTATTTGTTTCATAAGATCAAGATATTTATACAAAAAAAAATATACTTTTGAGTGTGATCAATTTCAACATTTTTAACTGCCAATAGGTATAATATTTAAAGATTGTATTATCAAAAAAAAAAAAAAAAAATTGAGGCAACTTCAAAGCTTGATTATTGCCTATGTTAAAATGTACGTAAAACAAAAATTTAGAAATCAGAATTAATTTGGTTGAAATTTCGTTTGTGCAGCCATAGGTTAAAATATATGGACCTAATTTTTTGTTATAATTTAATTAGACTTCTTCTTTTCAATTAACTTTCCTAATTATGTTGATGAACTTGTTTTTTTGGTTCACAATTAGCTGTCTTGCCAATTAATAAAGCACATTTATTAAATATTAATTATTAATTTAATTGTGTAAATTGTCGGGGCCTATATGTATATATACTATTCTATAAACTCTGGGAAGAAATGGTAGAAAAAGATATGCTGATAATTTTTATGGATATACAAGCTTCATCAAACCAAGTATATATACTCCAAAATAATTACATTGTCTTCTTCTCAAGTTCCACGTAAGCCCTAAAAATGTAGCAGAGGATTTGTAACGGAATTCACCAACTCTAAGCAAAGAATCCAACAATTTTTTATTTTTAAGCATATATGCGTTACGACTACTTAGAATTTCAATCTAAGTTATAACAAGTCAGCTTTTACAATTTTAAAATTTAAATAGACAAAATTGCTCAATATGTTCTTCATATTACAATATGCTTGAAAATCAAATTTTACACTTTTGAAATTTTTTGTACTAATTTTTTTAGAATTTTCTAAATCATTGTTTTTCAGAATTTTTTATTATTTATTTATCATATCAAAACAGTGGTTTTCATAAAGATTCAAAACATAGTAAAATAGTTTAAAAAACAAATGTAAAATTTGGTCTCCAAACACAATATGGAGAACATGTTGAGTCTTTCATATCGACTTTGAAATCACAAAAACTAACTCGTTATAACTTAATTAAGGCTAAAGTTCTAACGTTATGACATTAGCCGGGCTCATATTTTCTTGACATTAATTCATTTAATATTAAAATAAATATCATAACATCCATTCAACCAATTTTTATATGCCAGCATTATATCTTGCATCAAAATTTAAACGGAAGAGGAAATAAGATGAGTAATATTGGCATCTATATATATATAGTGCTCTGTAAATTTATTGTTTTCTGCATTTAGAGATTCTACATTTCCTATAATATCATTCTCCCATTTTCATTAATTATCATCTCCAGGCATATCTTTTGTCAAATACCTTCTTATTTAGTTTTATTTATTTATGTTTTTTTAGAAGAAAGTGATTTTTATTCACCATTTTAAATTTCTTTGTGGAAGCAACCAAATAGATTTACAATATTTAGTTTATTTTCATTCACCCTCTACATATTTTATTCAAGCTAAATAAAACACAACAATTAATAGAACTTTCAAAATCTAAACCCCACAAGAAATTATATATGTTTTTTCCTCAAAAAAACATATAGAATTTCTTGTGGGGTTTAGAATTTGAAAGTTCTATTAATTGTTGTGTTTTATTTAGCTTGAATAAAATTAATTCTGGATTCTCAATTATGTTAAATTAATTATAGGAAGAAGAAAAATTAAACATAGATATATGCATATATATATATAACATTATGTTCATTGAAAATATGCAACCACCATTTTTACATTTTTAGAATCCAATTTATTTCTACATAAATTAGTTTCCAATTTGATGGCTATACATACATTACATTTTATTTTGCTCAACCATGTATTATTATTTTCTTCCTCTCTTTTTATTTTCACTTTTTCAAATTAAGGGCTATGCTATATTTTTCAACTAATCTCTCTCTCTCTCTCTCTCTCTCTCTCTCCACCATTCTACAAAGGTATGATCTCTTTAATTTATTTTGTAATCTGATTTTTTTTTAAATCCCTGTACATCTCTCTCTCTCTCTCACTCTCAAATCTTGGCTGTGATCCTTCTTCTACCAATATGATTTGCCTAGACATATTTCAGGGGCGAACCCATGTGTATCCTGGGGTTGGCCGCTCCCCTGGATTTTGAGTTTTAGTACTGATTTAGTGGTTTCGATCGATTATGTCCTCCTCTAAAATTATTTTTGCCCCTCTCTAGGATGTTTGATTCATAATTCGGGTTAAATTTACGGTTAAAATCAAAATAAATTCTTATAAGTTAAAAAATCAGAAATTACAAGTCAAAGTATTGAAAAATATAAGTCAAAGTATTATTTTTCATCGAATACCCAATTAATTAATGAGTTTAAATCATATTAGCTATTTAAATCCGATTCGATATTTTTTTGCCCTTTCCTCCCCGACGAAAACCTTAGATCCACCCCTGCATATTTCTAACATCTCTTTTGATTTTTGTATAAGAACAAAGATATTTAAAAATAAAAAACTATTATTGCATTCATTTCAACTTTTAAAGTGCCATTAGGTACGGTAATATTTCTAACTTTTTATTCAGTCCAAAATTTATTTGAGGCTATTTGAGAGCATGATTGATAATTAAGTATGGGCATACAAAGAATTTTCTAAACCTCCGTTTATTAATGATCTAGATTGATCAAGATTTTTCTTTCCAAGATTACCACCTCCAATAATTAATTGGTAGTTCTAAAATTCAACCAAAAATCTATATAATCTAACAAAATTTATTTATCTCTAGCAATCGCTGTGCGTGAGCATGTGTATGTGGTTGTTAAGGTGCGCAGATCCACTAAGGGTCTACATGCGTATCCTCTGCATTAACTCACAAATTGAGAATTTTTCGAGTTAATGAATGTCAACCATTTGATTTTAAACAGAGTCAACCCGATATCCGACTCTTGTCTATAATATAGGAACCTTTTAATATTAGTGCAGAGCTAGTCTACACAAATCTTAAAACATATTAGATAGTTGGGATGCATTAACTGAAAAGAGAATTTTGAGTTAATGCAGAAGATATGAATTCAACTTTTCTTTCTCCTATAAATTTTATTTGCTCACTTCTGAAATTCTAATTTGTAATTAGGGTTAAAATTAAGATAATTTTTTTAAAATTCTGATTAATAATTAGAATTAAAAGTTAGAGCATTGCAAATTACATAGTACCTGATTAGCTAATAAATTTGAACCAATTAGTTATTTAAATGCGATCCACTATTCATAGATAGCGAAAGATACTTATAGTTCATATACATTATAACAATAGGCGTTAGAGTAAATCTGAAATTCTGGATCAATAATAAATATATCGGTAAACCCAATTTCAGATTATTTTCTACAATGTCTCTCAACTAGGTTAGAATATAGGAGAGCTGTTTACATCTAGTTATTTTTGTTATGACAAAAATTACAAGTTTAATTATATTGCATCTTTTTTTACATTAAGGTTTGCATGCTGTTGAGATTGAAGACAGAGAAGTTTTGGTTTAACAGCTTTAGTGGTTGTTTTTATCTAAATAACCGTCACTAACTAAGCTGTTAGTGGTTGTGTTCTGTAAAGAACCGTCACTGAACACTGCTAAGTTATATATAAAAGGTTATAAAATGACCTCTTTATTGCTTCTTCTCCAAACATTTCTAGATTTTGTTTTCTTCTTTTTGAAATTGTAAGAGCTTGTGTGAGAGAGTGTTATTGTGCTTGTTGGTCTCTTGTACTTGTAAGACTCTATTAATCTCATAGATTTGTGCCATGTACTATTGTGATTTTCTTCTGAAATGGTTTTCATGTAAATCTTATGTCTTTTTTTTTTTTTTTTTTGTGCTTGTTTGTTGTCTTGATTTCTCATGTGACTCTTATTTCTTCATTTATTTGAGTATTTGGTATATGCACAGTGTTTGAATAAATTATACTTAGAAGCATTTGTGTGGTGCAGCCTTGTCATTTATCTCTATTTACCCAACACAAGATTTAGTAGATTTCAATTATGGCAATTATCTACAGTCAAGCAAATATTTGATCAATTTTAATCACATTTTTCATATCTTTTGTTTTCTTGTTTTGATTTCTCTCCAAGAAGATGGCAAAACAATCAAAGACTACACCTACCAAAGCAACGAGCCCGCAACCATCATCACCGAAAACGGGAACAAATTCTAAGTCGACTGACTGCAAACAATCCTCAAAATCCATCGACAAATCCCTAAACCCTGAACCCTTGCAACATGTGAAACCACAAAGAGAGATAGATACACCTATCAATGTTTCCGACCAGATAACGGTCGAAAAAGGAAGCATTGCCTCCAGCCATGAAAAAATCTCTGAATCTGAGTCAACATCACCTGATCATGCACCAGCAGATGCCACAACCGGTACCTCTACAACTCAGATCGAACTGAAAACCAAGCCTAAAAGAAACCTAGAACCCGAAGGAGAGATGTCAAGTGAAATGCATCCAGTTGTAGTAGCTTTTGAATCTGAACTGGCACTTGAAAACTCTATAATACTTGATGCTCTGCTGGTAAATCAGGAAATGGGTCTGCAGATTCCATTTGAGGTAACTAGTTATCCTATCTGGAATAATTTACGGGAAGTCGAGGACCAATTACATTGGGCCATGAAGGCAGTGGGTCCCAGAGAGACTCCTTGTGATGATCAGTGGTGGTGGCTAGATGATGACGATAAATGCCCCTTGCCAAAGCAGTAAAGGGAAGTGTTCAAGGAAATTGACAAATTGGGGATCAAACTGTGTACTGGTCTACCTTTCTTTTATTTATTTTTTAAGGGTTTGATGTACTCATCATTTCCGTAGTTGTATCAGTTGTTATATACTTGTGTCTATGAGTACTTGGCAGTTCTTCATTGTTCCTCTAAGAATATTCACCATGTCTAATTTATGACTAAGAGGATGTGTGGAATTTGCAATGTTCGTAAAAGATTTATCTTGCTTAGTTACATGTCAAAAAACCTATTGAACTTGCTTAGGTATTGATTTCGGAAAAAATTTGTGCGTTCGTATAAAAAAGAAATATGTCCTAACAGAGCTGATAAAATAATAAAAGAGTAACCATCAGAACCAAAACACATTAGTTCCTAACCACAGATAACCTTTTTAGTATCTCATTCTCTTAAAATATTTGTTTCTCTTGAAATATAATCAGAGTTGTACCTAGGCAAGGCACAAAAAAATCATCAGAAATTTAATTTGGAACAACTATATCTGCATTTAATTTTAAGACCAACTCGGCACCTCCCTCACAACGAAATCATCAATCAATTTGTTGTAATACAGAGCAATTGAAATTTGAAATGCTCTTATCAGATCGCCAAAATTGCTTTATATTTAAACAATTTCATTTTCTAATTGTTAATTCTGAGTAGTTTCCTGTAAAATGACTCAAAGCCCTATTCAGGTGGCCAAAATTTGCTTTATAAGAAAAAACACAAACAAAAGGTCTATATAAGAAGATACGGAATTGTAAAACAAATCATAAATAACAATTCAAGCCCTGTTACATCTCAAACTTGCAGCAAATTAAGCCACAAGCCCAAGAAACAAAAATTCCATGGCTTGCTTTCTGTTCTTTCTTTCCTCCAAAGTCTTTCATCTGACAAACAATAATAATTCAAAACTCACCATAATATTCTCGGCAAAATCTAAATATACAACAGCTCATATTATAAATAACCATGCTTCTCACATTCACCTAATCAGTAGTACATCACTTCTCCCAAAACCCTTAATTAAAGTTCGTTTCTTCATTCATCTAAGTTGTTTTCTCACCTCATGTCAAAACGAGCGAGAAATAAAACAGGTGGGTCCCAGGCTTTTCATACTAAAACAAGGAATTACAAAAATAAACTCCCAACAGTAGTTACCTCTCTTAAATTGCCGCCTCAAGCCGAGATGAGGTCCTTGCAAACCTTAATCTCAGCAGAGTGCTGGCCCAGAATTCCCTGACCAGTGGGGCCCGCTGCTTCAATACTCTTCAAGACAGAACTAAACACATCTTCTCTGAATTTAGAATCCTCAATTTTCTTCAAAACCTCCTCAACCACCTTAAAACTCAACTTACCAGAAACAATAAGCCTCCCCACTACATCCCCAAAAAACACTGGTGCTTTCGGCAAATCAATCCCTATATCATCAAGCATTGACCCGTATAGCAGGCAACCGGTGCCTATATCCCTCGGTTTGAGCACATTTTTCGAGGAGAGGTGCTCTAAGAGTCTGACAAGTGGGTCAATGAAACCTGCACCCTTGTCAAGCCCTAGGTTGATCGCCTCCTTGACCAACTCAGAGTGGTACTCAGGGCTTTTGAGTTCCTCAACACATTGCAATGCCTCGTCTAGAATGCGCACATGGAAATATTCTTCCAAGAGAGATGTTGTCTTTTTATTCAACACTGCAATGTTTGTTTTGGGCCCACTGGCAGCAGGAGTGACAGTAGGAGGTGGTGCGACAGTGGTACTGACAACAGGAGGTGCTGCCACAGGAGAGAAAGGTTTGACTGTACTAGTAGTACTAGTAATACTAGCGCTACCTTGTAAAAGGGCACTGGTTTTACCAGTAATAAGTCCACCGCTGCCTTGAGGGAGCAACCTAGGGTTTATGTTAACGGGTCGGGCGCTCATGGACGGAGGCTGAGATAACGGGTCAACCCGTCTCTGCATAGACTTGGAGCGGGGAACTTCCCAGTTGTCAGCGTCAAGACCAGGCATGCCGGGCATCTTACGGGTCCCAGGCATGCCTGGCATCATACCACCTGTACCAGGACGGCCCATGGGAAATGGACTGCCTGGAGAAAGGGGCCCACCTGACATTTGATTGCGCCCATTTCGCATGTTGGCGGTTGCACCTGGACGGAGCCCAAGGTTCTTCTCAGCCTCAGTGTGGATTTCAGTTATTGTCTTGGCCTTCACCTGTGATATAGATGGAATTTAAGTTTTTCCCGAGAGAAATACTTGAAAACTTAAAGCAAAATGCATTTGATCCGATACTACTTGTTGGCCCCGTGCAGTACTACTAACTGTTAATTTGACACGTATCCACGATTATGAATGTAATGATGAATGATAAAGGACACCTTTGCATAAGATATAAAGGGAAACAAAATGCATTTCATACAGCAACCAAAACCAATATTTTTACTACATTTGAATGAATGTCTCTCACATATACGTGACTTGCACCCACAAGAAGAGATCACTCTAGTCCAAAAAATGTAAAATTGTACTTAAAACAAAGAAAATCAGGTACAAATATACACAAAACTGCAAACCACAGATTCTAGTTGTTACTAATAGAAAATTAAAAAACAAAAACATTTGTAATTTGCAAAACACGAAAAATATAAAAGGGAGTAGGAAAAAGAGAAACAAACCTCTTCACGACGTGGGACCCAATTGTTAGAGCGGAGGTCAAGGACATCACGCACCATGAAGCGGAGACGAGGAGCAAGTTGCGGATTGGCTTGGAGATCCTTGAGGCGGTTGAAGTAGGTCTCATTGTACCGTTTCGACTTGGGGTTCTCATCCAGTTGCTTCCCTATTGTATTGAAGAATTGGCATATCGCCTCCACGTTCTCTTCAGCTGGACATATCTTACTGTCATGCCCCAGTAATTCCTATTTGTTTTATATAAAGCTAGTTAATGTACCACTTTGCCAAGGCAAGAACCAAAAAAAAAATACACAGCCACACTCATAATTGTCAAGTAAATGATGGGAGAGGAAAGAGCATTAGAGATGTAGCATTCTCTTAATACACGTTTCTGCACAGATGAGCAGTATATGTATGAGTAGGGTTTTCGTGTCTTTCATGCCTTAATCGTGGCTTACATCCTTATTTTCGTTTTCAAAGTCCAATCAGTTGATTTGAACTGCTCAACATGATCTCTATATTAAAATGTCAAAAACATTGATTTTGTACCTATCTAGAAAAATAGAAAAAGAAATCCCAAAAATTATAAAATTTGGTCTCCGAGCACATTTTAATATGAAGATCATGTTAAGCGGTTCAAATCAACTGTTTGGACTTTGAAAAAAGAAAATAAGGATGAAAGGCATGATTGAGGCATAAAAGATTTGAACCCTACTCATGTATTATTTATTAAGGCAGGAAACAAAAAATTTGAAGCTTCACGAGGGGCTGACACAGATCAACATACAGAAATAGATGTTAACTCAAAGTGAAATAGAAATGGAGATCAAAATAAAAATAAAAACCTGAACAATGTGGTGAACAATCTTCTCAGGCACCATCTTTTGCTTGAGCAGCTCTCCAATTAGGCGAATATTCCCTAGAGTGCGCAATTTCAAGAGCCTCTCCTTGTCACGCCTCTCCGTCTCCTGATCAGGGTCGGTGAGCTTCCTCATCTCAGCTCTGATTTCCTCGGACCCCTCAAAGGCCTCCTGACAGTTGTTCAGGAGAACACGCTTGAAGGTGATCTCCTTACCGCCGGGCTCCTCTGATGGGAAAACCGGCAGCTTGCTGTTCAGGTCTGAGCACAGCTGTGCGTACATCGGGCAGAAAGTCGGTTCCAACACAGCCTTGTCAAAAATCAGTGTGATCACACCCTGGTAAATGTTACAAAGAGAAACAATAACAAATGACAAAATTATGTTAGAACTGGAGAAGGCATCCGATAATGGCGATAGATGTTTAGTATAATACCAAAGTATAATACCAAGGAGTCTGTATCGTCTGAGATGCCTCAAATTTTCTCTTTAAGATATCTCAGAGGATGTGAATTCAATACCAAGATGGAATGATATTGGGGCTGGAGATGAACTTAAGACCAAGTAAACAACTCTCTTTCTTTTTCTTTCCTAAAAAATCAAGTTTAAAAAAAAAAAAAAAATTTAGATGACTACCTTCAAGATGTCAGGAGTGATGATGCCAGATTCAATCAACTGTCCCTTCAGAACATCAAATTTCTCTGGTGTCAACTTGTTAAGTATACTGTCAAAATAGAAAAAGCAGAAAGGCCCCTCAATAAACCAGAAGCAAAAAAAGGCACAAAAAATATCATATCTTTTATCAAGTGATGATTTATCAAAATCCAATCTGATTGTGCAATACTAGAGTATAATATATGCAATCAGGTTAAAAGATTATTACTAACTTTATCTACTAACTAATCAGGTTACAAGATTACTACTAACTTTATCTACTGCCAAATCAGGTTACAAGATTACTACTAACTTTATCTACTGACTAGAGAAAACACAGCAATATATATTCATCTTTCTTTACAAAAAATGTTATGCATACTACCATATGTAAAATTTAACTTGCCAATACATCTCATATCCAAAAAGTACAAGTGAAGTAAATTATTACCCTTTAACTGTTTTAAGAACCCTTTCCTTGTCAGAAAGGTTGCCTCTTCTCACTGACCATGGCACGTCAGCTTTGATGAGCGTACCAGTTGCCTATTATAAATATAACAAGTATAATAATTATGTCTTTTGAAACTAAAGCTCTATGACAAAAAGGAAAATGTCAAATAAAAAGGAACATTTAAGAGAAATCTGACTTGGTTGATTGGGCCTTGTGCCCTCTGGGAAAACTGATCTGATTGGGATTTCTGATTGGGCCCAAACGAAGTATCACGGTCACGCAATGAATCCCACGACTTCTCCTCAGTCTGAGGAGAAGCTATTTTCTCTGATCGGCCGCGCCAATCACGCGTGTCAGGTTCTGAATAGCGGTTGAAGGCCTGTGTTTGCACCTGTAAACAAGGACATAAAAGTTAATTAATCAAGCAATCCAATAAATTAATCATGCATTATTTTTTGAGTGAGGCTATAATACTATGCATAGTGTGGATTGGTTCCCATTATGGGTCAATATCTTCATTTTCAAAGTAAAAACAGTCAATCAGAACTGTTCAACATGATATCCATGTGAAAATGTACTTGTCAATCAAAATTTTACATTTTTAACAATTTTTTTAGATAGGTAGAAAATCACAATCTGAAAATTCTAGGCCATCGAAAGTAGTAATTTTCTACCTATCTAAAAAAAAGTAAAAGTATTCTAAAAAAAGTAAAATTTAGTCTGAACGTACGTTTTCATATGGAGATCATGTTGGACAGTTCAGATCAACCATTTGAACTTTAGAAACAAGATATTGATCCATAGTATGGACCAATCGAAGTTGTACATAGTACCATAACCTCTCTTTTTTTTAAAATAAAATGTGATAGATATATTGGGACTTGTAAAGCAATAAATATCTCTCCAGCAGATAGGATAATCTGTTTGTTTCCTTTGCTTCATGTAACCTAAGTAGCCAAGTTGGTGAAATATTCAAATTTAAATATACCCAAAATCTGGCTCTAGCAATTGCTTATTCAAAGGTAAAATTGCTTGCAAACTATAGTTCTAGAAAAAGCGTCAAATAGAATATTCAAGGTATTTCTTTCCACAAATTAAAAATACAAAAGCAATTATTAGTACATCATTAGTACAATCAAATTATACGATAGAACTGTTAAATCAATTATATGCGCATGCAAATTTAGAAAAGAAAAAATAAATGCAGGAAGGTTAAAGACTTACATTTGATTCACTGCGGGCCCAACTTTGATCTTCACCGTGTAGCTCAGTTTCTATCTCTTGTTTAATTTTCAATATTTCCTCCGATACGTCGACAATCTTAAACCCAAAATAGCACCAATGATTATTAGTTCTACATGCTCAAGATATAGTTACATAGCAATTATAGAAATATATCTAACAAGCAACTTAATTGTGACATTCTTGACAAGCCCTTGCACACACAACATTCAATAATACCATATGGTAACAAGAATCAACAAATTTTGCAAAATATGCAGAATTTAATACCAACAATTCACACATAAGATATGCTGGCAAAACCATGCATTATGTCTATAACATAGAGAACCCCTAATTGTGTTTAGTGCTCTGGCACTGCTCTATTACAAAATAAGATTTTGACAGAATAGATATTGGGACTCCAATTTGGGTTTCATTTCTAGCCTACCCCAACTTGTTTGGGAGTAAAGGGTTAGTTGTTGTTGTCGTCGTTGTTGTTGTTGTCGTCGTTGTTGTTGTTGTTGTTGTATTGCAACTATAATGCTTACTAACAACAACTCAATTAGACATTGTTAGCAAACTCCATGATAGTACAGGAGCCATAATCTATATTTTTCCAATAACTTATTGCATGTTTAAAAATCCTCACAAGAAGGCAATTTCCCAGGGATGCTTTGTTAAATGGCCAAATAAGAGTTTTATTTTATTAAGAGCAAAAATCTTAAACATATATTAGATTATACCTCACGCAACTGGAGTAGCTGGTCTCTAGTGTACTTAATGCGCTCGCGTGCCTCAAATCGATCACCAATCTAAACAGAGAAAACATGTGTTACCAAAATAAATACTATCCAAGTTCAAATAGTAAACAAGGCCCAACTAAAGAGAGAACAAATGAAACAGTACAGGCCAGCCCAAGATTAAAAAATCTTAATTACTTTGCATCTCATTACAATTAGCACAGAGTCTAAGACTTTGCTTAATGCCAAATCAGAATAAGTCTAAAGTAATAGGTATCCAAAACCTAAATCAACAAACTGAGTTTTATTTTACTGTTTACAAACTTTGGATCATATTTAATTTACCAAATTGAATACACACAGAGCAAAATTCCTTACAATCGCCAACCACAGCTAAGATTTCAGATCACAAAGGAACAAGAGAAAACCAAATTTTCTCATGAACCAATCCCCAAAGCAACCATAACCTAGATCCGTAAAGGGATCCGCTACCGGGAACCCAGCAAGCTCACCTTGCCCAACCCGACAGACGCAGAGACGCCATGTGTGGCTGCGGCGGCGAGAGTATCGGGAAAACGCGGCGCGGTGAATCGGCTGCCTCGGTTCCCACCACCCGGCCTCAAGCTAATCACCGTCTGATCTGTCTGCATAGAGCAATCACAACCGTCCGATCTAATCAAAATTTTGTTCGAAGAAGAAAAAACGAATAAATCCTACTCAACTTAGGCTGAATCCTCTCTTTTTCTCTTCTTTATTTTTTCTCTCTTGGTTTTTTATTTTGCGGAGGTAAGGAAGAGGAGAGGAGAGAAAGAGCGAGACGGAGAGAGACGAGGCCTTTTATCGCTTAGGGCTTTGGTAAGGGTAGTTTGGGTATTTCAGCAGAGTCGGCTTATATACAAAAGCGCGGTGTAAACCCTACGACGAGTCGGACAACGTTACCACGGCGTGAAATGACGCAAATGGGTCGCTATGTTCAGTGTTAAGCTCTGAGATACCTCATATTTTTACGTGACCAACGTGTCCGTTTCTTATTCGGGAATAGCGCGGGGGCTACTATTATTTGTGCTTTGGAGATTCGTGCAGAACGTATTTGAACGGTTGAAAGTTTCCAAGAAGTCATGCAAAATATGAGGTAACTCAGAGGATGTCATTCCGCTATGTTTTGCTCTTTCCTTTTTTAATTTTATTTTTTCAGATATTTCGAGATTTGCTTGGGAGGCTGACGTTAGGTCCGTTTAGGGAATAAAGATTTTAACAGAACAGTTTTGACTTCACGCAGCGTATCAATAATAGAATTAAATAAGTCTTTGTGCGCTGCATACAGTCAATACTACTCTGCTAAATCCTTATCCCATTTGGGGCTGGGTTCAGACTTCAGCCTATCTAATGGGATAATTCGATAATAATTTTATAATTTCAGGAGGATTATTCAAATAATTGACATATTAAAATAAAATTGTTATTTAAATCGTACCAATTTTTTTTACATAATCTTTCTAAAAATAAATTTTCAATTTGAATTTTTAATGTTCACAATTTCTGATGTTGGTTTGACAAATAAATTTTTTTTTCTATAAATATATCACTTTCCTTTTTGATTTTATCTCCAAATGTGGGAAGACATAGCATTTATACTACATAATTCTTGCAAAAATATATTGTGCGTACCAAACTATATCAGAAAATTTTCAATGGTATGTTGAGTTAATTCAAGTCGAGAGTCTAGATTGTAAAGTAACAAGATTAAACAATAAATTATGCAAGATGTTATAAAAATGATGAGATTGAATGAGAAATATTGCTTTTAGGTTGTTTTAGAGTCGAATTAGTATTTAAATGGAAATATTATGCTAACTTACTACATAAAATTAAACAGTAAAAATATATTAATTATATTGCATTATTTCATATTTTTAACATTATCCAATCACTGGACTTCATGCACCTCAAGATTAAACTCTCATACTATCTAACAAGTCAGAATGGTGCAATTAAGGCCTTGTGGGTTGTGTTGATATTATGTAAGAATGCTTACCGGATAAGTGAAGTGTTAATTTGACTTGTACTGTGCAAGGACTTGGTATGATTTGATTGTAATATTTGTAAATTTGTAATATCAAACAAAATAATATGAATATTTATGTGATTTTAATATATGATTTTTAAAATAAATGTTAATGTTTAATGTGAACTTCAGAAATAAATGTTATGAATTGAATGAGCTTTTTTATTACTCCTATTATTCTTCTTGTTGTAATTTATAATTAATATTCAACATTCAAAGAGAAATAGCAAATATACATAAATGGCACTGTTTCTAGGAATTCACCATTTCCAACTGTAGCCCATGACAATAATGAGGCAATAATAAAACTCGACACTCCCAAAATATTTACATGCGCATGTTAGTCAGGTATTTACATAGACTCTTTTTATAAAATAATATAAACAAAATCATTAAAACATTTACATGAATAAGTTCATAGAAATAATGTCTCTCTACTTTGGACTTATCTACATGCGCATGGAGTCTAAGTATTTACATTAATCTTTAATAAAATATAATATCTAACATGTTTTGCGGGTGGAGAGTCTTCAAAATTTATTTACATTAGGAGATACAAAACATTTACATAGTTGCATGTTTTTGATTTCCATACATTACTAGTTCCATGGGACTATACATGCAAATAGTTTTACAAATTCAGAAAACCAATTTTATTTACATGGATCCTCATTACCATGCAAATAACTTAGAAAAAAGCTCTCATTCTAGTAGCGTCCGGTACAACTTGAAACCAAATGATAGATTAAGATTGCGGGTGCTGCTGAAGCCATTCCTGAATGGCAGAACGAAGCACCCGATTTTTAATCAGATTGCTATTTGAAAGTGGTAAGTTGGTCATTGGAGATGTGTTGTGCCCTCTACCGAGCCACTGTTTTATTGCATCTGCTTCATATGTGAACCCATCTGCTGCAATACAAGGATCCTGCATCACTTCCTGAAACTCAAGTAACAAATATGATTCAATTACACATTCTATACTTTTCATTCAACTAATTTCCTAAAGTAAAAGCTATTGAGGTAAGAAGCACTACAATCTTATTTGATTATATAGCATGCAACAATCGATTAAATGTTTATTAAAATAAAAAAGAGTACAAGTATAGATATTTTCTTTATAATTCGGATAATTGGGTATTAAACTAAATATATATGGTGCAATTTGACAAACCATCAGCCAATGACCAAATAAATTCTTTAACTGAATTAAATTTTATGCACAACATAAATTATAGAAAGTATATCTACCATTGTACTTCTTTATTTTGATAATCATTTTTTAAGTTGTTGGAAGTGGTTAACGAACTAATATGGCCGTCAATATACCCCTTTTCGTATGGGGCGGATACACTGTATTTTTTTCATTATTAATTCATTCACAACATATCTAAAGTTCATCTACGTATTTATAAAATTATAGAAAGTATATTGACCATTTTTTCTAGCTCCAACAAGACCACAACATAGTTTCTTTTATTAATAATTTAAATTTAAATTTCAAATAACAGCAAATGATCTCCTAAACAAAGAAAATTTAAATATTTATGGTACACACATACTATATATTGTGATTGGGAATACAATATTTCAAAATTATTACCTGATTTATTGGACAGATGAAGTGTGATGGTATGATCTCTTCTCCAAGCCTAGATCCATGACTCTGTGGTTCCACATAACTAGAAGCAGCCTTCATCAATGGTTCAACCACTATCCACACCTCATTAAGATCAGGTCGCTGGCTTCTAGACAACTCAGCACATCTTAGGGCTATCTTTGCCAACTCCTTAGCTTGCTCAAAGGGCCATGTCCCAGCTGTCTCATCCATCACTGACAAAAGGATCCCATTTCTCATTGCATCTTGCACTTGTCTTGCTATGTTCATTGGAGACTTTCCTGTTAGGAGACGAAGGATAATGATGCCGAAGGAGTAGATGTCTGATTTTGGTGTCAGATACCCAGTTGATAAATACTCAGGGTCAATGTATGAAAATGTTCCTACAGGATGGCTTGTTTGGATGAAAGCAGTTGAGCTGGTGTCTGGTTGTTTCAAGAGGCGAGAAATGCCAAAGTCACTGATTTTAGCCACCAAATTGCTGTCAAGGAGAATGTTTCCGGGCTTGAGATCTCCATGGACTACTAGTTGGGGCTTGTTTGAGTGGAGGAAAATGAGAGCGAGGCAGATCTCACCGATGATGCGGGTGCGTGCCTGCCATGTCAGAGGTGGGGTGTTGTTGGCACAGGTAAGACGGTCCTCAAGGCTGCCATTAGATAGGTACTCGTATACAAGTGCCGATACTTCTGAGCAGGCTCCTATGAGGTTTACTAGGTTTGGGTGCCTCACTTTAGTGAGGATTGTAATCTGTAATTAAGAAAGGAAAAAATCATATAAATATTAAACTAAAATTGACAAGGTTATAATTTAATACAAGGTCAAAGAAAACTAGGGTAAATCAAGGATCACCATTATAGATGCTACCCAAGAATAACATCCCATGTATTTTTCTTCACTTAAATGTACTACTTCATCAGCCATTCTCTCCTCTCTAACGCATATACATTTTTTTTTTGTAGATTAAATACCTCTTGTTGGAATTGTGATATGCCTTGTAGGCTCTGGGAATGCAACAGCTTAATTCCTACTGTGGTTCGACGAAGAGAGCCTTTGTAAACAGGTCCAAATCCACCTTCTCCAATCTTCAATGCTTCACTAAAATTCTGGGTTGCTTGCTGCAGTTCTTGCAAGGAAAACTCAGAGTTCAATGCTGTAGAGGAGCCACAATGCATATTTTCTTTTTGTATCCACAGCTCCTTGACAAGGAATTCAAAATCAGAAACTTTTTTTCCGAATGCAAGCCTCCTCTCATTTGCCACCTGAATCTGGTTGAAATGTTCACGTCTTTGGATTTTTAGGAGGTCATTATCTACCTTAAGTTGTTCAATTATGTCTTTGCTTTGGACATGCTCTTTCTCATCAATTTCTCTTCTTAATTGATCTTTTTCTTGCTTTTCCCTCCGTAGAGTTTCCTTGAGTTCCCTAATTTCTTCCTCTTTTCGCTGCAAATTCTTTGCTAGCTTGTTCTGCAATGTTTAAATCTAAAATTATGTTGTATTTATAATATAATAACTAAAAATGAACATGGTAAATGAATATGCCCAAGGGTTATTAACCCAAATACAAGGAAAATCAGGTACAAATATTAAGTTACCCAAATGTACACATAACTGCAAACCACAGACTCTAGTTGTTACAAATAGAAAATAAAAGTAAATAAAACTTTTGTAATTAGCAAAACATGAAAAATGTAAAAGTAGGAAAAAGAAACATCTTCAAGGCCGGGGACCCAATTGTTAGAGATAGATTACATGAAAAATATAAAAGGGAGTAGGAGGAAAAAAAAAAAAAACCTCTTCACAGCAAGGGATCCAATTGTTGGAGCGGAGGTCGAGGACATCACGCACCATGAAGCAGAGACGAGGAGCAAGTTGCGGATTGGCTTGGAGATCGTTGAGGCGGTTGAAGTAGGTCTCATTGTACCGTTTTGACTTGGGGTTCTCATCCAGTTGCTTCCCTATTGTATTGAAGAATTGGCATATCGCCTCCACATTCTCTTCAGCTGGACATATCTTACTGTCATGCCCCAGTAATTCCTGTTTGTTTTATATAAAGTTAGTTAATGAACCACTTTGCCAAGGCAAGAACCAAAAAAAAATACAGAGCCACACTCATAATTGTCAAGTAAATGATGGGAGAGGAAGGAGCATTAGAGATGTAGCATTCTCTTAATACATGTTTCTGCACAGATGGGCAGTATATGTATTATGAGTAGGGTTTTCGTGTTTTTCATGCCTTAATCGTGGCTTACAACCTTATTTTCGTTTTCAAAGTCCAAACAATTGATTTGAGATTTTCATGTCTTTGATGCCTTAATCATGGTTTACAACCTTATTTTCGTTTTCAAAATCCAAACAGTTGATTTGAACTGTTCAACATGATCTCCATATTAAAATGTCAAAAATATTGATTTTGTACCTATCTAGAAAAATAGTAAAAGAAATCCCAAAAAATGTAAAATTTGGTCTCCGAGCACATTTTAATATGAAGATCATGTTAAGCAGTTCAAATCAACTGTTTGGACTTTGAAAAAAGAAAATAGGGTTGAAAGGCACGATTGAGGCATAAAAGATTTAAACCCTACTCATGTATTATTTATTAAGGCAGGAAACAAAAAATTTGAAGCTTTAGGAGGGGCTGACACAGATCAACATACAGAAATAGATGTTAACTCAAAGTGAAATAGAAATGGAGATCAAAATAAAAATAAAAAAACCTGAACAATGTGGTGAACAATCTTCTCAGGCACCATCTTTTGCTTGAAAAGCTCTCCAATTAGGCGAATATTTCCTAGAGTGCGCAATTTCAAGAGCCTCTCCTTGTCACGCCTCTCCGTCTCCTGATCAGGGTCGGTGAGCTTCCTCATCTCAGCTCTGATTTCCTCAGACCCCTCAAAGGCCTCCTGACAGTTGTTCAGGAGAACACGCTTGAAGGTGATCTCCTTACCGCCAGGCTCCTCTGATGGGAAAACCGGCAGCTTGCTGTTCAGGTCTGAGCACAGCTGTGCGTACATTGGGCAGAAGGTCGGTTCCAGCACAGCCTTGTCAAAAATCAGTGTGATCACACCCTGGTAAATGTTACAAAGAGAAACAATAACAAATGACAAAATTATGTCAGAACTGGAGAAGGCATCCGATAATGGCGATAGATGTTTAGTACAATACCAAGGAGTCTGTATCCCCTGAGATGCCTCAAATTTTCTCTTTAAGATATCTCAGAGGATGTGAATTCAATACCACGATGGCATGATATTGGGGCTGGAGATGAACTTAAGACCAAGTAAACAACTCTCTTTCTTTTTCTTTCCTAAAAAATCAAGTTTAAAAAAAAAAAAAAAAATTTAGATGACTACCTTCAAGATGTCAGGAGTGGTGATGCCAGATTCAATCAACTGTCCCTTCAGAACATCAAATTTCTCTGGTGTCGACTTGTTTAGTATACTGTCAAAATAGAAAAAGCAGAAAGGCCCCTCAATAAACCAGAAGCAAAAAAAGGCACAAAAAACATCATATCTTTTATCAAGTGATGATTTATCAAAATCCAATCTGATTGTGCAATACTAGAGTATAATATATGCAATCAGGTTAAAAGATTATTACTAACTTTATCTACTAACTAATCAGGTTATAAGATTACTACTAACTTTATCTACTGCCAAATCAGGTTACAAGATTACTACTAACTTTATCTACTGACTAGAGAAAACACAGAAATATATATTCATCCTTCTTTACAAAAAAAGTTATGCATACTACCATAATGTAAAATTTAACTTGCCAATACATCTCATATCCAAAAAGTACAAGGAAAGTAAATTATTACCCTTTAACTGTTTTAAGAACCCTTTCCTTGTCAGAAAGGTTGTATCTTCTTCTCACTGACCATGGCACCTCAGCTTTGATGAGCGTACCAGTTGCCTATTATAAATATAACAAGTAGAACAATTATATCTTTTGAAACTAAGCTCTATATAATGGAACATTCTAACAACAAAAAGGTAAAAATCAAATAAAAGGGAGAATTTCGTGTATACCCCTCAAAAACTTTGAATTACGTATTGTCCCCTCTAAGTTGGTAATTTCAAATTTACCTTTCTAAATTTTAAAAACTCACAAATTTATCGCATTTATTGCATTTCTTTTAAAACTCATTCTAAATTTATTAAATACCCATTTTACTCCTTCAGAATAAATTCCAAAGTGAACCAATCTCCAAATAGAAAATATATTAAATAAATATCGAGATTAGAGAATGCTTTTGTGTTTTATCGAGATATAGGGACACCGTTATGGTTTATCACGGCCAAAGTTAGCACTTAATTAACAAAATTAACCATTATAGCTGAACCTTAAAAAAAACCGGAAAAAAAATCCTGTTCACGATAGATTGGAACGGCCGGAGAAAAAAAAAAAATCTCTGTCCGTGATGAACAGTAACGGCTAGAAGCAAAAATAAATAATTTTTTCCTGTCTCTGGCCGTGATATATAGTAACGGCCAGAATTATTTTTTCAGTTTTTTTCTTGCACAGTTCAATTAGAATAGATGATAATTAATTAACTATTAATGCTGGCCGTGATAAACCATAACGGTTTTCCTATATCTCAATAAAACGCAAAAGCGTTCTCTAATTTTAATATTTATTTAATATATTTCCTATTAATAAAAATTTCGGCCCAGAGCAGCCATACTTGTGCCGAACCAAAATGAGAACAATCAAAACCCAGACCCGTGAAGGGATCCGCTACCCAAAACCCTTGCACACCTTGCCCGACCCGATAGCTGAGGAGACGCCATGTGCGGTTGCGGCCACGGTGAATCGGCTGCTGCGGCTCCCACCACCTGGACTCAAGCTATTAACCGTCTGATCTGTCTGCATAGATCAATCACAACTGTCCGATCTAATCAAATTGTTATTCGAAGAAGAACAAACGAATAAATCCTAAAGTTAAACCTCTCACAACACTCTGTTCTACAGAGAGAAAGGTCTGTGTGAGTAACTCTTATTCCATACTTAAAAAAGTTAAATAGTTGAATAAGAATTAAAAGAAGAGTAAAGTAGAGGAAGCGGTGGGTTAATGGGACCGACCCACATGATAAAATATTTTGTTTGTTGAGAAATTTAGATTCCCATCATAACTTTTGAATTTAGATATTAAAATTAATTATTTTTTCATCTAAACTCACTTATTTATTAATATTTTCATTTCTATATTAAATCAATTATAAACACTTTATCCTTACCTTCAAATATACTTGCAGACCCAAACATGCGAAAGCAGAGACTACTCAGAAAGAATAAAGGAAGAGAGACTCACCATAGATATGTTGGCTTATTCAAAGGTCTTTCTTATTTGTTTTATATTTTGTATTTTTAGTGCAAGAGAAAAGAAGTAAAGAGAAGAAAGATAGTAGAAATTTTCACATTATATTCTTATACATCTTACAAATGAAAACTCATCTATTTATAGGTCATACAGTGATCTTTACAAATTAAAAAAAAATATGTCGTTAAATATGACACGAGTATCAAGTGTATGAATTGCACATTCCAACATGACTCTTCAAAAATCTCAACATTTAATCTATTTAGAAAATCAAAATACTTTCACTCTCTAACCAATTGACTAATTGATCAAATATTAATTTCAACATAGGAAAACTAAAACATTAATTTTAACACCCACTTAATGTTTTTATTTGTTATACACAATAATTCTATAAGGTAAACAATTTGTCACATGAAAACGCTCTCCTTAATGACTTTCATATGCTTGATAAGAACTTCTTTATCGTTACTTACTTTTTATCAACTTTTAAAAAACAAATGAACCGGAAAGTGTTCATTTTCGATCAGATAATTGTTCATTTCGCTACAACACAAGTGTTTATTTCGATTCATAAACATATCCATGTTAGAATGATTCATACAATAAATTTGGAAGTTTATGATGACAAGTATTGACTTTGCTTCATAAATATGTTTATGTTTGTTTAGACGTGTTCAATTTGAAAGAGTTCGGAAATGAGTTCTGAAAATTAAGACAACAACTGTTAATTTTTATTTTAAATGAACACAAACAATTTATATTTGTTACAGTTGTTATATTTGTAGTTTGCGGAACACAATAATATTTTTTTATTAATATTTGAATCAAGTAATTTTGAAAAAAATATACATAATAATATTAATAGTTAGTAAACAAATCAGTCAAAAAAAAAGAGAAGATGCACATGAAATTTTCAAGAATTATCAACTACTATCAAGAGTCAATATAAAGTTGGAAAACATCAACACAAAAATAATACGAAAGATTAAATTATTCATCAACTTTTGATAGTTCTAGTCATAGTGACAAATAAATTATTCAGGTTCGGTTCGACGAGATCAAAAATTCAGGAATAATTTGGAATTATATGAATCAGAAATCTGAGTCTTGCAAGGGACCAAAAAAAATTTGTTCTTCAAAAAATTCGGAAAATATTCGTAAAATTAGCAAATTATTCAGGTTTAATTTGGTCAAAGTTCAGTCAACTAAATAATTCGATGTTTGGTTCAGCATCACCCCAAAAAAGAATTATTCAGGTATAATTCAGATATAACTCGGATATCTTGTAACTATGATTCTAGTTGGATCCATCAACCATCTAAATTTGACATTTGAGAAACCAACACTCAATTTACCACGCTATCCTACATAATTGCATAAAATACTTCATTTAAGTCCAAATAACACCCTAAACAAGTATAGCAAAAAATAAATAAAATTAAGAAAATAACACTACACTACAAATATTATTATTGTTTTTTTTTTCTTTTTACATTTTTATAGACTACGAATGATTAAAGAGGAAGGTTGGATTTTTTTTTTAAAAAAAAAAACAATAATAGGTGGCTTAGCTACTACGACCCCGTATCCTCTTTAAATCTGGACCGTCCGATGATAATCTACATCAATCCGACCGATTTGAAAATTCAAGAGGCTTATTTAATATTTATGTCAATTCAAAACGGACGATCCTGATGTTTTATGAACTCAAAATTGAGTTACCGTAGACAATACTAATTCAGTAATTCTAACCACCTCTGTCAAATAATATATAGAAGGTGAAGCATTGAAAACAAAATAAATCCATTTGTTATTAGTCCTTATTTTTATCATATTTTACTCATTTAAGTCTAACTTAATTGATTCAATTACATAGTTATCTATTAATGCTTATTGCGCTAGAAATTATATTTCACATTTTTTTATGATTTAGTCATAAATTTTTCATTATAATTTCAATTTATGTGAAACACAATGCTTTAGAAAGTTCTCCAATGAAATCAGTTGCTCAATACCAATTTTCCCAAATAAAAATGAAATATTAATGTTATGTTTTCAATCAAAAACTAAAAGGTAACAATATTAATTATTCTAGTAAGAAGTATGTCTATATCATAACAAAAAATATTGCCATTTTTTTTGTAAGTGGTGCTTAATGCCATTTTCATTAACTCAGAAATAAAATGAAATACATCCAAAATATTTTTGAAATTAGCATAAGCTATTTACAAGATATAAGTATTTTCATCACGTTTAGCAATGCCTACTTAGAACTAATTAAATATGTAGGAAAATTTTACCTTTTATTTAATTCAACATGACTTGAATTTAATTCTACGTTTTTTATATTTAAATTGATATTTACAAAACTGTTAACTTTTTCGTTTAATCTATATACATAGCTCACATTCTCTCTCTGTCAACGACTTTAGTCAGATGCAACTTACGCATTTGTCTCTTCCGTTTCTCTTCTCACCATTTTATGAACAGCGAAATCTACTGCTATTCAAAATCTTGTTATCCTCTGTTATTCTCTTTATCTCTATTGCTTTCTTTCTCCTTTTCTTTTGACGAGAAATAAAGGTGAGATTTTATTGTGTTTTTTGCTCTTATATTAGTTTTGTATCTTAGAGATATTCATTTATGTGTCTTATGTTTTGTATTTTGTGGATGGTAGTTACTAGTAGTTGAGGTTCCACTAGTTGAGTCTATATTCGATGCTTTGTACTAATTTTGTATGAACTTTGTTGTTTTGCAATGAAACAGGTGAAATATTTCCACTTTTACCAAAAAAAGAAAAAAAAAGATAAAAGTGGACAACAAAACTTTACTATTCTTCTTAAAATAACAGTAGATTTGGATCCGTTTTCTAAAATATCAGTTTACGTCAAATTTGATCTATTTTGAATTTGAATATCTTAAAAATTAGAATCATTCAAGTCAAAATTTTAATCAAGTTTTCAAACAAATCTAGAAACATGTTAACTTCAAATATTAAGCTAGATTATACTGTATAATAAGTGTAAATCACAGTGTAAATTTGAGTCTCACAAAAATATTTTTGGTAACAAATTTAAAGGAGGAATAATATGTCCTTTATTATTTACAGCTCTTATAAAATTGTCCGAAATATCAAACCGTATACTCAGTTAACCAATTTCAGAATTTTGAGGGTCATCTATGCAAATTCTCTTTGCAAATTGCTCACTCCCCTTTCCTCTCTAAACTGACCTAAACCCTAGTTAAACAGACAGTGGATAGATTCTCTCCTCTTCGCTCCAAAAGAAAAAACCATGGTGAAATTCTCTCTCTCTCTCTCTCTCTCTCTCGCGTAACCCACTATTTTGGTTTGATTTTGTTGTTGCTGGCACCACTGGGCTGCCAAAATTCTAGAAGACTAACCTGCTACCCTTCTAGTATTGAATTTGTTGATTATTTGGTGTATTAAAATATTGAGCACATATGCAATTAGAATAATTTCAAAGAAGGTATTAATGTAGAAAGTTTCAATCCTCAATTGTTCCTTGTTGGGTTTTGTTGATATCTTAATTGCTCTTTTTGATTTTATGCCTTTCAATTATCTCAATATATCCTCTTTTTTTTTTTAATATCTGTTTCAACAATTTTATCATATGAGTACTAGGGCAGTGAAATTACTTGGGAATTCCCTTATATTACAGAGATGAGATCCATGCAAGATAAGAAATTATCATTTTGGATGACTTATTAGGCATTTATAAGATGGTTTCAAACCATAAATGTGCAAAATCACAACATTTTTGTTGAAATTATGTCATATTATTTATGATTTTATATCACTTGAAACGCTAAAGGCTGCTCTCATCTTTAAAAAAGTGTTTGCAACTTGGCATGAAGCAAGTTTGTCGAAACATGCTAATGGATTAGTCAATTCATTCAAATAATTGTCTTCATTTTATTTTTTTTCTGTTTCTTATAATGAGTTATGAAGTGTGTAGTCCTATGTTAGGTATTTAATAAAGTTCATGTGCTATGGAGTTATTCTAGTTTCTTAAATTAAATTTATAAACGATAGACAGTATAGATATATTTTGTTCTTCCTTTTGTTGCTATTGTTATATCATATGCAAAAATATGTACAGGAAAAGGAAGCTGATCCTATTATTTATGTTTCCTGTTAGAATTAGCCGTTAAGTATTTAATAAATTTCATGTCCTATGAAGTTAGGTCAGTTTTTTTTTTTTAATCTAATTATATATAGGATAACATAGTATATATTTTGTTCTTCCTTTTGCAGCTCTTGTAATATTACTTTATTTTCTTGATTGAACGGTTGTTGTCAAGAAGGATGTTCTAACAAAAAATACACAAAAATACGTATGCTATTATTTTTGCTTCTTGTTAGAAGGATGTTCTAACCAAAACTAAGATGTTTTTGTAGGCTGCTAATAACAAGCACACCATCATACTAATGCAACCTACCCCGAATCGTATGACGAGAACTTTTATGGATTATAGTTCCATTGGTCAAGCCATGGAAGGTAAGTTTATCTTAGAAATATGTATTGCAAGAAATGCTTGCTATAGTAATAAATAGGGTTCTTTTGGTAACAAAACCAAAGAAAAAAATGAACTGATAAATGAGTGAGGCTATGGTACAGACCAATATGCATACTATGGATCAAATCTCCATTTTTAAAGTCTAAACAATTGATTTGAACCGTTCAACATGATCTCCGTATGAAAATGTACTTGTAGATTATGTAGTAAATCACTTGATCAAAAAAATTCAAGACCATTAAAAAAAATGACTTTCTACCTATCTAAAAAATAGTAAAAAAATTCTAAGAAATGTAAAATATTTTCATATGGAAATCATGTTGAATGGTTCAGAATTTTGAAAATGAATATACTGATTCGTAGTACGGACCAATCCGCGCTATGCATAGTACCATAGCCTCACTCATGATAAACAACCAAAGAAATGAAGCAATTTCATTTGGATTTATTACTGGTATATACTGGTATACTTGGCTGTGACTAGTAATTCTTTTTTTTTTGCTAATAACGAGGTTTATTTAATTAAATGGCAGCTCTTTGTGGAATGTATGAGAAAAAACTCAGGGACGTAAACCCGACTGTTCAAAACCTAACTTATGACATATCTGATTTGTTCAATTTCATAGATGGCATGACTGATCTCAGTGCTTTGGTGTAAGTACCATTTTTTTGTTTATTCAACAAATTTAACCTTGCGAATCATTAACTTATTTCTTTGTTACAGATTTGACTTATTGCTATGCATTTAACGTTTTTAATTTGTATTAACACTGAAAGCTATTGATGGAAGGATGTGTTGACTATAAACAAGCAATTTGACCTTGGTGAAGGGTAAAGATTTTAATAGAACAGTTTTGACTTCATGCAGCGCATGAACCATACACAGTACTGTTTTGATTCTACACTCCTTGCACTGCATGAAACGAAAACTGCTCTGTTAAAATCTTTACCCCTTGGTGAAGTATTCAATTTATACAGTTTTCAGTTGGTTCTCTCTTTTCTTGGTTTGTACTATATGCTTATTTACCCTAGAAATTGTTAAAATATTCTGCTTTTTAAATCAGGGTTTTGGTTTTTATCAGTGTGATTGAAATCACTCTCTGTCAGGTCACCTAACCCGACTGTAAAATCCAAAATACCAGAACGGTACAGTAGCAAACTTACCTGACTGGTAGGGTCTGTTACAGTGCCAAAATTCTCTGACTAGTTACTAGGTCTCGATTTGATTAGTAAGCTACAGTTTTATATATATAATGCAATTCATAGTTCATTGGTTTGAACTTATAGGTATGATTATACTATCCAGGCGTACCTGCCATGTGACCGACAGTGGATAAAATCTAAGTTGCACCGACATCTCCGTTGCCTCGCCAGAGATCATGGTCAACTTTACTGATCAGTCAGTTTTTTATGTACTGTAACATGTTTTATCTGGTGAAGTTAACAGTAACTGTTATAATAATATATCAGTGGATTGATGTGACTTGTAATATACACTTTGTTGTTTGCAGTTGGTTTGTTTTTAATTTGGAATTTGTATTGCTCTGTCATTATTATTACAATCAGTGGGCAGAGTCACATGGGCCATATTGGACCATCCGATCAGAATTCGGGTCAATCTGGTCCAAGGTGAAATGCATGGGGCCTCGTTAATATTCGTGCCGGAGCAGATTGAACTGTCGGGAGTCAAAACTCAAAATTTGAGTTACTTTAGAGGATCAGAATTGAATTGAACTTGCCACCCGTGACCCAATTTTATTTTTAGAATATACTTTCTTTTACTGTATTATCTTTCAAAAAGAATTGCATGTATATGTTTATTGTTCAAATAATTATAAATTATGTTCCATCCTGAATATTTTGCATCACCTTATCACCTTACTAGAATTTTCTTTTGTGATTAACCGTGTAGATTATAAAATAAGGATCTAATATGAACTGGTTTATATCACTAGGGTCACAAAATATTTCTGCTTAGATCTGGACTGTCCGATTAGAATCTACACAAATATTAAAGGGCCTTGTGCATATCACCTCAGACCGGATCGATTGGTTCTGATTTTGATTGGGCGGTCCAGATCTAAGCAAAAATATTTTGTTACCTCAAATGATATGGGTTCAACTGGTTCTGCTAGTTTACATGCATAAAGAAAAATTGAGGCAAATTATATCTGATGTAGTGACATTTTGCTTTCCGTAACAATTTTTTTCTAAACAGTGAAATCTATGAGCAAACCAACATAACTTCAACCTACAAAGTTTGTTCACAAATCACTATTTCAATCATACATCATGTCAATTGTTAAAGCCTTAAAGGGACTTTTATACTGTAATTATACTCCAGAAAAAAAAATGTAGAATAATTCAGACAATTTGAAAACATTATGAATAACTCTCCAGGCATCAAATTGAGAAAAAAAAATGTTACTTTGCGCAATTTTTTTTTTATTAAATAATATACGATTTTCTCCCTAAAACAATAAAAAAGTACAACATTTTTTTTCTTTCCTTTTTTGCTATTTTCACCATCTGGAATATTGCTTCTTTATTGACCTGCGCATCTCAACTGAATGAAACTTGGCACTAAAATATAACAAAACTTAAAAGAGTGAAAATCAAGACATGCAACAGTTTGTCTCCATTATTTGCAATGTCTGAGAAAATTACAACCTACTTGTTAAGGGTTATGAAAATACAATTGGATGTAATTAACCATTTGAAACTTTATCATTCTAAAAATGACAGACCAATCAAAATTTTTCACATGCTACTTTCAAATGCTGCAAAAATCAGAATAATAGAACCAAACCACCACATTTTCTTTATCCATATCAGTACAATCATCAGACTCCAATCTGTTTGCAATCTTAAACATACTCTATAATCTACCACCAAGCAAATAAAACCCCACAAAATCTCCTACATTGGATAACAAAAATACTAGTAAATGAAACCCTATTATAGCAACAATTACTCTTCCATCGGTTTCGTTTCCGTTTGGGTATAGGAAACTGTGACCTTTTGCTTTGGAAGAGTGAGAGTAGCATCCTCTTTGAAAGCTGATGGTGCCTTTACCATGGAAATGCTTTGTTCTAGTTCCTTCCTTGCTTCTATCTTTCTCTTGGTCTTACCAACCTTCAACCTGTCAAACATTTTACAGATTTGCCATTATTAACAAGAACAAAAAGGTTTTAATATCCGGAATGTATTCATATTCTATCTCTGTTTGTTCAATATTCAATCGTATTCGGGTATAGAAATGATTATATCAGATACAAACTATTATCCATAGGTATCTGATCTGTTTACACCCTATAAAATGCATCTCTACACGGGTGCATCATTACAAGGGCCAAAAAGTATTTTTGATGCCTATTTAGATGCAACGGGGCAGTATTAATATAAAATGAGTTTCTTTAAGATTCGTGCTGAGCAGTTCAGATTTTGTCTGGATTGACTAAAAATTTGAGATATCTTAGGGGATGCGAATTCTCACCACAAACGGTCTCATGTGCAAAGCACCTTTAATTATTTTCAATTATAAAAAGGAATATGAACAAACCTGTTTGTGATATGGTCGGCCTCTCTCTTAGCCTTCACCTTAGAAATCTTTGGAATGGCTTGAAGTACCTTCTCTGTGTTGATGCGATCGTACCTCAGTGGCCTATTTCTCTTCCGTTCAAACTCAAAGGTCGAATCCTGTTTAAATAAGCAAACAAAATGACAAAAAGATACATGAGAAAGGTAATATTGCTATTTCTGAAAAAAATAAAGATTCATTTAGGCCATGTTTGGTTGTGGAGTAAGCGGTGGAGTAAACCCCTTCACACTTAAGCAACCAAACGAGGAGTAAAATACAAGAAAGACGTGAGTTAATCCAAAATAAGTTACTCCCACCTCTCCCGGCAGATTAACATACTCCACACTCACTTAACCTATGGGGCCCACTGTTATGGGCAGAGGTTCGTTTCTAAGATGGAGTAGGCAATTTAATCCTCGTTAACTTTACTCCACAACCAAACATGACCTTAAGCAATACTTTTAACAAGGTTGTACTCAACAAATTCAAATATTTTGATACTAATTCTCAACAAAACCAGATTCCATGCATACAATACCTAAACCTGAGACCAACCATGGTAAACCAGATCAAAGCAGTAAAAAGAAAGGTAGAAGAACTGTAGTTGGATGTACCTTGGTCATGTCCTTGCCATGCAAGCGACGGTACGCTTTAGTCCACTTCACCTTGCGAGGGTTTCTCTTCATCTTGAAATTCTTGTGGCATTTTGACCGGCAAAACTTAAATATCTGGCAAACAATTAAAAAGACAATCAAAACACAATAGGAGGGAAAAGAAGCTGCCAATTAACTACTCAAGTACAATATGAACTGGTATGCAAGAAGATAGCACATATGTACCTAAAATTTGTCAAAATTGGTAATTTGGTGCAAAGCATAAGGCCTCAGGAATAAAGGCGAGAAGGCAGTTGCAAAACTGTACTGTTTCACGTACCCACTCAGATCGGTACTGTTATATGAACTGGTACGTAAAAAAGATTGCACACATGTATCCCAAAACTTTGTAAAAATTGGTAATTTGGTTCACACAGCAAAAGGCCTTAGGAAAAAGGGCGAGAAGGCAGTTGCAAAATGTACTGTTTCTGAACGGAACCAGTTCATATGCCCAGTCATATTGGTACTGGTATATGAACTGGTACGCATCAAAATATAACACAAGTAAACCAAAATTTGTCAAAATTGGTAATTTGGTCCACAGCAAAAGGCCTTAGGAATAAGAGGGACAAGAAGACAGTTGCAAAAAATGTACTGTTCCTGAACAGAACCAATTCATATACCCAGTCAGATTGGTACTAGTATATGAACTGGTACGCAAGAGGATAGCACATATTTATCCCAAAAGTTTTCAAGATTGGTAATTTGGTTCACACAGAAAAAGACCTTATACACCCAGTAAGATTGGTACTGGTATATTGACTAAGAGATTCACCTTAGCATCGTTTCTCACAAATTGAATACCATGTCCAGGATAGATAGTAGAAGAACAGAACCAGCACTTCTCTAACCTCATTGCTACTCAAACCCTGTAAACAAATAAATCCATATTAAACAAAGAAGAAAGGGAGAATAGTTATTCGAGTAGGTACTGAATTAAAGAAATTTATCTTTTTATGAAATAATCCAGGAATAAGCTAAATAGCTCTATTCCCTCCAATTTCAACATACCAGCAAAATTAATAAGCTATTTTGTGATGTATATTATAAGAAAACACAAAACCAACTTTTAATCAGATAAATTACTCAGTTTTTCTAAGAAGCAGTTGAATAATACTACTTGGGACTACTAAATAATAAAGTAAAATCAAGGAAAAGGATTTCAATGTGTTACAAATCAAACCCTAATTGCTTGCAGAGAAACCAAACCAAGAGGAGATACACAGACCCAAAAGACCTAAGATTGTACGCCGAAAGAAACTAAAAGGAAATATCAGATTCAGAGGGAGAGAGCGAGCGTACCTGAGAGAATTTTTTTTAGAAACCATAAATAATTAAATTATTTTTAGGGAACCAATAAGATTACTTTTTTTTTTTTAAAAACCATAAGGACCGGACGGTCCGTCCGGTCTCAAAATTATTTTTTCCCCAGACCGGATGGACCATCCGGTCTCACTTTTTTTTTTTTTTTTTTTTTTTTAAACAGAAAAAATTTAATTTTTTTTATTTTTTGTATTAAAATATTAGAAATGTTGAATATGTTTCTTTGAAAATAGATGAAATACAATATAATTTGATTTATTAGAAAGACTGCAACAAATAACTCGGATCAATATTTTTCAGATCGAATTTTTCGTAGCTGTAAGAAAAATTAATATATTTCTTTATGTGTTATTAGAAAAAAATAAAAATGCTTAGATTCTGAGTTATTGATCCCGGTTCAAAAGTCACTTCTAGGTAATCCAGAAAATATTGTGATCCTTCTAGGACATTTAATTTATAAAAAGTTGTGTCTATTTTTGAAAAAAAACAAAAACTTTAAGTTATTTAATGATTATTATTCAAAAAGAATTCTCAAAATAGATACAACTTTTTATAAATTAAATGTCCTAGAAGGATCACAATATTTTCTGGATTACCTAGAAGTGACTTTTGAACCGGGATCAATAACTCAGAATCTAAGCATTTTTATTTTTTTCTAATAACACATAAAGAAATATATTAATTTTTCTTACAGCCACGAAAAATTCGATCTGAAAAATATTGATCCGGGTTATTTGTTGCAGTTTTTCTAATAAATCAAATTATATTGTATTTCATCTATTTTCAAAGAAACATATTCAACATTTCTAATATTTAATACAAAAAAAAAAAAAAAAAAAATTCTGTTTAAAAAAAAAAAAAAAAAAAAAAAAAAGTGAGACCGGATGGTCCATCCGGTCTGAGAAAAAACTAATTTTGAGACCGGACGGACCGTCCGGTCCTTATGGTTTTTAAAAGAGGCAGCGGAGAGAGAGAAAAAGGAAGAGAAAGGAAAGGGTTTTATTTCGGAAACCCTGTGTTTTAAGAATTCATATCACCTAAGGTAACACAAGATATTTCTGTTCTAATATAAACCGTCCGATCAGAATTGGCACGAATATTGAAGTCTCGGATTTTGATCCTACAGTTCATATATAGACAGAAATATACTGTTACCTCAGAGGTTATGGGCTCGTGTTTTAATTCCTACAGTCCGATCCGGGACGTTGTGTTTCGTACTTTCGTACCATCATGAAATGAGATTTTCCCGAAACGGTGTTTGTTGATTTTTATTTTTTTTCTTAATATTCGGGGAAAAAGAAGGAAATTTACTTATGCCCCTCAAAAACTTTTAAATTATACATTCCCCATCTAAATTTATAATATCATATTTATCCTTCTATATTTCAAAAAGTCACAAATTTACGAATTTTATTGACTTTTCTATTAAAATTTATTCTATATTTACAAAGTACATTTTTGTACCATCTATTGAAAAATAAAAAAAATATGAAACATTTTAGAAAATGTCAGTATTTTAATTTGTTCATTTTCGAGGACAAATATATTTTTTTAATTCTAATGCATACACAAATGTATACCTAAATGTCACTGTATATGTGTAAGAAGTAGAGAAATGAATAATATGTCCATAGAAAATAGATCAATTAGAAGACTAACATTTTTTCATTTTGTTAATAAAAGATAAAAATATGCACTTTACAAATGTAGAAATGAGTTTTAATACAGAAGACAATAAAACTGATAAATTTGTGAGGCTTTGAAATTTAGAAGGGTGGATGTGATATTTTAAATTTTAGAGGAGAAAATATATAATTTTAAAGTCTTTTTAGTGCTACCGTTAAATTCTCCAAAACAAAAAATCAAGAATGTGATTGGGTTGTTTATAAATATTATTTTTTTAGATTATTTTTGCACTTCATCCCACATTTCTTATTGGGACTCCTAAAATAAATATTTATCCTAAATATAACAAAATATATATATCGAAATTCGTAAGTATTTATATTTAATATCAAAGTGTTTATCGTCTTTTTTCTAGATAATTATAAAAAAAAAGGTTCAAGTTAAAGGTTTTATTGAAGAGTATGGTTAATATAACACCAGTGTCCATTTAGTCTATATAATATCAAATTCAAAACCTATCAAATCAAGTTCAAATAATAAATCCAAACTGTTCAAACCAATCTACTTCATTAGTTGTGCATTTACATGTAAAATTTATAAGTTTTTTAATTTTTTTGGTATCAAGTCAAGCGGTCAAATGTGTGAGTTTTTGCACTAATTTTAATACATTCATTTTTCAATTTTTTTACCGCTTGATTTGATACTAAAATAACTAAAAAATATAAAAAGTTTGCATGTAAACACATTACTCATAAAATAAATTAGTTTGAACGGTTTGAATTCATTATTTGAATTCATTTTAATAAGTTTTGAAATTGGTGTTATATAGACTGGAATAACACTGATGTTATATTAGCCATACTCTTTATTGAATAAGTAAAATATAATTTTCAGAGTCTTTATTACTAGCAATGTTGATACAAATATTTTTATTATCAAGTAAAGCTGTAAAAGAGCGTTTTGAGAACAATATATATACATCTAGATTGTAAGGAGTATGATTATCACTTCTCAATGTTTTTTATTACGTAATATAAAATCACCTGGAATTAAAAGTAACAATTATCTGCTTTTGTAATTATGTTAATATTGAATTTTTAGAGTAACAAAAAAGTTACACAAATAAATTTGTCATTAGTTATTTGCTTATTTTATTAGGGTACAATATTTAGAATAAGTGATTAAGAATATAATGTTATTTTTAAAAAGAAAAATTAACGAAAAAAAATTCAGATATTCTGTTATTCATAAAAATAAAAATAAAAATAATTCATGAAAGAAGTAAAAAGAAATATATCATTTTCTTCTAAACAAAAGAGAAATATATCATGTAAATTGCACAACAATCTCAACTCTTTCCAATCAGTGAGACCAACTCACTTTCTTCTCCTACCACCTCTAGTTCTATGTCATTTTGTTTTTCTCTAACATGTTCACTATTCTCCAAAACAATATCAGAAGGAAGCATTGCAAAATTCTGATCACTTGTCGGTATCAGAAACAAAAACCCAAGTGGCAACAACCTCGAAAAATTCCGCACCAGTATAGCAATCCACAAGTTGCTGAATTCATCTCTGGTAACCTTGAGCAAGTGAAGTAGAAGGCCACCGACCCAAGACGAGGTCAAAATACCAGCATAGTCAATAGACATTAAAAGCGCGAAGAACGTTCCCTCGACTCCTGGGGGACACAATTTGTAGCTGAGAATCATAAGCGGCATCCACTTAAGGTTCCCGACAAATGCTGAGATACCACTGTCCATGACACCGAAAAGATGATCAGGTATATGTAGATTTAGGTTTAGACGGAGTAGGAATAGTAAATCGAGCATGCCTGACATGCTAGCGAGTATCTGGGCCCACAAGAAAACACTCCGAAAGGGGTTATCTTTGAGTTTAGTTTGATATAACAATACACCGAGGAGAGAACCTATTGATCCGACTGAGTAGATAAGTCCGATGAAACTCTATAATAAAATAAACAATAGTTATGTTATATCATGTAAACCTAATAAGATACAGGTTAGCATAGATACCAGCTCGAAATAGATATATCCTCAACTGAGCCTTTATCCTTGCAAACTTATCAATCATAGCCTAAGGTGAAGTAAATTTTATGAGTGAGGCTATATATGGTACTATGCATAGCACGGATTGCTCTGTACTATGGATCAATACTTCGGTTTTCAAAGTCCAAACAGTCAATCCGAACAGTTCAACATGATCTTCATATGAAAATGTACTTGGCGATCAAATTTTTATATTTTTTTTATTTTTTTTACTATTTTTTAAAATAAGTAGAAAATAACCTAATTTAAAAATTATGAACCATCCAAAAGTAGTGATTTTTCAACTTGTAAAAAAATAGTAAAAAAATTTCTAAAAAAGTAAAATCAGGTCTCCATCAACATTTTGATATGGAGATCATGTTGAGCTGTTCATATCAACTGTTTGAACTATGAAAACAGAGATATGAATCCATAGTATGGGCCGATCAGAAGCTTTGCAAAGTACAATAACCTCACTCTAATAGCTTTATCCAAACAGTTCCAGTTTAACAGTAAAAAAAAAATTGCTGCATATAAAAAATGGGAAGTTCTGGTACCTCAGAAAAAGCAGGTCCTGCTGTTGGATTGCTGTACCAGTAGAACATACCAACTGAGATATCCAGACTCAAAGCTAGAGAGAGGTACATATAAAGGCATGGTCTCCACACTTCCGGAGACTTCAATGCCGACCACATACTTTTATTAGCTTGTAGAAATTTCGCATGAACCTAATTGAACAAAATATATTGATATAAGGAAAAAGCAAAAATATTCCTTTTTTTAACCCCTGTTAGGTAGTCTTAAAATACCTATGAAATAAGTGAATGTTAAATATGTTTGCATCATTATCAATTTTTTTTAACCAAAAAGGTCCAAATTGCCCTCCGGATTAGTTTATGAAGGGAGTAAATAGGGTTACTTGAGCATTTTTTTCAACAAGTGGAGAAATTTACCTATGAACCTAATTGAACAAAATATAATGATACAAGGAGAAGTAAGATATTCTTTTTTTACCCCTGGTAGTCTTAAGTACCTATGAAATATGAGAATGCTAAACATGTTAGCATCATTATCTCCGAATATAATTTTTTTACCAAAATGCCCAAATTGCCCTCCAGATTAAATAGGGTGGCTTAAGTATCTTTTGCAACAAGTGGAGAAATTGACCCATAAAAAATTATGTTAAGACATATATGTTGAGATTTGGTAGGGGAGTTTTAGACAAACAAACCTGATTATAAGAGAAATCTTTAATGCGCGTCTCCTTCAATACAATCCCAATTGAAAATACAACTGCAGAGGGAATGCTTAACAATCCAAGAACCCCCTTTCAGACAAACATCTAGTATTATTAAAAATACAAAAGCAAAAGATATAATACTATAATAGAGAACTAAGTAACACATGCTGGCATGGTTCCAGTTTTTATCCAATCTAAAAGTTTTTTTTTACTTCTTTGTTTTATTTTAGGCATTTCTTGGCTTAATTCAGACTTGATTTATCATCTAGTTCCATATAAAGAGAATTATACACAAACTTTTGCTTCATGTAGTGTACGAGTCATATTGGTTCTATTATCCGTGCACTGCAGGAAGCAAAAACTGCTCTGTAATTATCTAGGGTCCCAGTACTATAAGAAAAGTACATAAAAATCCATGAGCAAAACAAGTGCATAGTTATTAAAATTCAACAAACAAATGATTAAACAAATTGCTAACCTGAGATCCCATGTGTTGAACAAGAACACCGCTAATGGAGTATCCAACAAGGCCTCCAATGGATTCGCACAAGCTGCACATGCTTTGCATGTGAGAGGTAAGAGAGGGGTGTCTTAGACTCTTTTGCGCCACCAATGCATCAATGGTCACACTAGATATCGCTGCACCGGCACTCTGCAGTGTCATTGTCATTGCAGCAAGTGTTATGGGAAGCGTACTGTCTAGAGATATAGTTAGAGTAGATATTATCCCTATTGCACCTGTGAAAATATATATACCAGTATGGGTTTAGTTTTGATTTTTGTGATTAAATTGGGCAACTATACCTAAATTTATGGCTTCAACCTTGATTTAACGCATTTGAGTCCCAAATTTATCTTAACCATTAACAATCCAAAATTTCAACTATGGTTTTCTACTATGCAAGTATCTACTGTTGGTTTCATACCAATGCACCCACAAACAAACCAAATGCCAAAATACAAAAACTTTATAACATTCACATCTAATATTGATGTTACTTAACCATTAAAAATACAATAATTTTCAAATCTTACTAAAAAAAAAACAATAATTTTCAATTATGGTATTTCTGCTATGCAAGCATCTGCTATCGGTTTGATGGTTTTGTACCAATGCACCGACAAATGAACCCGAAACCTAAAATACACAAACTTTATAACAGTACCAGTTCTAGAAGCAAATGTACCTGCCAAGATGAAATAAGGTCGTCTCCGGTACCCTTGTACTGGTACACAATCAGTCAAAAGGCCCCAAATTGGTTTGACTATCCAAGGAATCCAAGTCATACCATCATAAAACTGTGCCTGAGAAGGTTGCAGCTTTTGCACATCCTTCCAATAGAAATTGCTCGCTACTTCAGTTACACCACATCCCAAGCCCTGGCAGATTCCATGAGCCGAGACCACGCCGTACACAAAGGACCAGTGTAGCTGGTCTGAGAGTATCCTGAGCCAACTCCATGGCCATTTGGAATCGTTTGAAGCATACTCTTGTTCCATGGATCTTGCATTTTTTGCTTTCATTCGTTCTAAAGCTAATGTGGAGACAATGTAAGCATTTGAATAATTTCTATAAAATTTTTGGTTTTGTGAGGAGTTTTTGGTTGAACAAGATTTCTATTTTTGTAAAAATGTTCTGGGTAGTAAGTAGAAACGCAAAAGAGAAGAAGAAATTAGTTGACCAAATTTTATTTTTTATTATTCGTTGACCGTATAATGTATTTGCCAAATGGGTGTTAAAGATCTCCACTGTTTTACCTAGAAGCAATAAGATTAGAAAACTATTCTTGGTCAAGTTGGTCTTACTTGCAAGTATGATAAATACTACATATTTTCAATATTATCTGGAATTTACCAAAAGAGGCATTTGGAGGAATTTTTGTATTCAACAATAAAATATTATTTTCCCCACCTTTAATTAGAGTGATCTCAGCTGTTCAGGAGCCTCTTTCTTGTAAAAGATAACTACTATTAATTTACATACTAATTTTGTAATAGTCAATTAGTATTCCATAATAATTATCAAAATTAGGAACCATTTAAAACAATCATCAATTTACATTATGAAGTTTTAAAATTAGTCCGCAAATATAGTGTAGTGGTAGTGTGGTACGAGTTCCGTTAGAGGTCACATAGAAAGAATAACATCTAAAAGAGATATGTTGAGCCAAATAATATAGGGGTGTTCATCGGTTCGGTTCGGCTCAAACCGAACTAAAATAGACAATCCAAAATTTTATTCGGTTTTCATAAATCAAACCGAACCGAACCGAAATAGAATGAAAACCGAAATTAAATATTAATAGTAGAAATTCAAATTACCTAGCTCAAAATTATGAACACTCAATCAAAATTCACCAACCTAGTTAAATAACTAATTTTCATCCAATATCACAACTACTCAGAAAGAAGCTGTAAGAAACCAAGAACCCAAAACGGAGCAATATCCGTGGATTACCTCGTCGGAGCTGCTTCGATTTTGTCCAGCCGAAGAAATTAGAAGAGAAACGGGTGTGAAGGAGGAAGTGAAAGTGAGAGAAAGAGAAAGAGAAAGAGAAAAGAGCAAGTGGGAGCTACTACTCTCTAGGGTGGGTGGGACCCAGCTGAAGATTACAAACTTATATTAATCTCTTAATATAATTAATCTAAGAATTAACTTTTAGATTACAACACTAATATAAATGTACCGATTCCCAAAATTTCGGACACAATACTTCTGAAAACATGACACAAACACAGCCTAACAAAGACACGTATCTGGTAGGTCATGCCAATTGCCATGTTATATCCTCTCAGCCGGTCTTTGCTCGGAATGGCAGAGGAGGAAGTATTATTTGTGCTTTGAGATTCGTGCCAAGTTAAAAAGGACAATTTTCAATCATCTGATTCAATTGTACTCAGTCCCGTAACCTGAGACTGAAAGGATGTGAATTCGTTATTTTGTGTCCCTAACTGTGCGTGTTGATGTGTCCGACACGCCGTGTTTTTGCAATCCCCTAGTCATTAGTACAAAAGCCATTATTCACTATTTATCTACCCGGAATATATGCTATTTGTGAGGAATCAATTAAACTATCCATAATGATTGCTAGCCTATGAGCTATGAATTTGGTAATTAAAGCTACAATTGATTATACTGATGTGTTTGTATTTTGTGATGAAATCGCTTAGACATTGAAATCAAATGCTTTTCAAAAGGTTTGGTAGGAAAGAAAGGACTGCAAGAGAAAGCTACTGTTTTTTTTTTTTTTTAAATAATTAGTTTATGCTAGGTTTAATTTAGCGGTTTTCTAAACAAAAACCGATGTGCCTTTCCTTAGAATCAATATACAAGCCTCTGTTCCTTCATAAAAATTAAAGAGATTCTATCTTGTGATTTATAATAATAATAATAAGGAATATGCTAGCATGCTATGCATAGCATAGAACCCTTCCATGCAACGGCTTGGATTTCGAGTTTTCAAAATCCTAATGGTCGATCTGAACCGTTCATCTTGTTCTCCATATTAATATGTGTTTGGAGACCAAATTTTATATTTTTTGAAATTTTTTTACTATTTCTTTAGATTTATTGAAAATCACTGTTTTCAGCAAATCTGTACCATAAAAAAACAGCGATTTTCAATAAATCTAAAGAAATAGTTGAAAAAATTCCAAAAAATGTAAACTTTGGTCTCCAAACACATATTAATATGGAGAACAAGATGAACGGTTCGGATCGACCATTAGGATTTTGAAAACTCAAAATCCAAGCCGTTGCATAGAGATGCTATGCATAGCACGCTAGCATGTTCCATAATAATAATAATAATAATAATAATAATAATAATAAAGATATTTATTATAAGATGTTGTTTATTTTTTAAGAATCATGAGATCATTATCCACCTCCTGATATTTTAAAATAAATTACTCATATCAGCAGTAATCAGTAATTTTGAAATCAGTAATATTCAAGTAATTTGTAAATCAGTAAAAGTAAAAAAAACTGATATAATAATAATAATAATAATAATAATAATAATAATAATAATAATAATAATAATAATAATAATAATAATTAAGAAATATATAATCCAGATATTTTTAAATAAATTATTGATTTACTAACAGCTAAATATATTTATTTTCATAATAAATTTACTGATTACAAAACATATTATTAACAAAATAGTAATCACTAATCATATCATAGTGTAAATGGAGTGGATACGTACACGATCCAGATATTATCATTTGAACTTGATTTGTTTTTTATTAATTTATTTAACTATCCAAATTGTTTTAAAAATTTATCCCAACATTTATAAGATTATACGGTCGATAACTTTTTATATGTGGTTGTAAAATATAACTATTATTTAATTCACATACTAATTTTGTAATAGTCAATTAGCATTTCATATTAATTATCAAAATTAGTAATCATTATAAAACAATCATCATTCATGTTATAATGTTTTAAATTTCAAGTTCTCAACTTAAATTTAAATGGTCCATAAATAATAAAGTCTCAAGAAACAAAAATAATATAACAATTGACTTTTAGATTACAATACTAACATAATTCACAAAATTTAGAACATAATATTCATGAAAACACAGCACAGAGACAATCTAACATAACACATTTGATAGGTCGTGCTGTGTTGTTATGTATCCTTAATTGTGTGTGTCCGACATGCCGTGTTTTTACAATGTCCTACTCATGAATACATAAACCATTATTCATTATTTGTCTACCAATAATATATGCTGTTTGTGAGGTATCAATTAAAAAACTATGAATTTGGTAATTAAAGCTACAATTGATTATTGATTACTGATGTGTTTGTATATTGTGATGGAGATGGCCAAATTCAGTGTGGAAATCTCTAAAACATTGAAGTAAAATGCATTAAATAGTTTAAATGATGATGCAGATTTACCCCTTTTAAAAAGATTTGGTAGAAAAGAAAGGAGTGCAAGCCAAAAATATTTTTTAAGTTAGTTTATGAAAAATAGTTTTCTCGGAGAAATACAATATTTGGAATAAGTGATTAAGAATATAATGATATTTTTAAAAAGAAAAATTAACGAAAAAAATTCAGATATTCTGTTATTCATAAAAAAGAAAAAGAAAAATAATTCATGAAAGAAGTAAAAAGAAATATATATATCATTTTCTTTTAAACAAAAGAGAAATATATCATGTAAATTGCTCAAAAATCTCAACTCTTTCCAATCAGTGAGACCAACTCACTTTCTTCTTCTACCACCTCTAGTTCTATGTCATTTTGTTTTTCTCTAACATGTTCACTATTCTCCAAAACAATATCAGAAGGAAGCATTGCAAAATTCTGATCACTTGTTGGTATCAGAAACAAAAACCCAAGTGGCAACAACCTCGAAAAATTCCGTACCAGTACAGCAATCCACAAATTGCTGAATTCATCTCTGGTAACCTTGAGCAAGTGAAGGAGAAGGCCACCGGCCCAAGATGAGGTCAAAATACCGGCATTGTCAATAGACATTAAAAGCGCAAAGAACGTCCCCTCGACTCCTGGGGGACACAATTTGTAGCTGAGAATCAGAAGTGGCATCCACTTAAGGTTCCCGACAAATGCTGAGATACCACTGTCTATGACACCGAAAATATGATCAGGTATATGTAGATTTAGGTTTAGACGGAGTAGGAATAGCAAATCGAGCATGCCTGACATGCTAGTGAGTATCTGGGCCCACAAGAAAACACTCTGAAAAGGGTGATCTTTGAGTTTAGTTTGGTATAGCAATACCCCAAGGAGAGAACCTATTGATCCGACTGAGTAGATAAGTCCGATGAAACTCTATAATGAAATAAACAGTAGTTTTGTAAATCATGTAAACCTAACAAGATACAGGTTAGCATAAATACCAGCTTGAAATAGATATATCCTTAACTGAGCCTTTATTTCCTTGCAAACTTATCAATCATAGCATAAAATGGAGTATATATATTTTATGAGTGAGGCTATGGTACTATGCATAGCACAGATTGGTCCGTACTATGGATCAATAAATCTGTTTTTGAAGTCCAAACAGTAATCATTCAACATGATCTTTATATGAAACTGTACTTGGAGATCAAATTTTACATTTACCACAACTTTTTTATTATTTTTTAAAATAAGTAGAACATCACCTAATTTAAAATTCTTGACCATCCAAAAGTAATGATTTCCAACCTATCCAAAAAAATAGTTAAAAATTCTAAAAAACCTAAAAGCCCGTTTCAAACTACATTTTCATATGGAGTCATGTTCAATGGTTCAGATCAACTGTTTGAACTATGAAAACAGAGATATGAATCCATAGTACGAGCTGATCTGCGCTTTGCAAAGTATCATAGACTCAATCTAATAGTTTTACCTAAACAGTTCCAATTTAACCTTTTAACAGTTAAAAAATTTGCTGTGGATGAAAAATGGTAAGTTCTGGTACCTCAGAAAAAGCAGGCCCTGCTGTAGGATTGCTGTACCAGTAGAACATACCAACTGAGATATCTAGACTCAAAGCAAGAGAGAGGTACATATAAATACATGGGCGCCACACTTCAGGACACTTCAATGCTGACCACATACTTTTATTAGCTTGTAAAATTTTCTCATGAACCTAATTAATTGAACAAAAGATATTGATATACAAGGAAAAAGTAAAATATTCTTTTTTTTTAACCCCTGGTAGTCTTAAATACGTATGGAATATGAGAATGTTTAATATGTTTGCATCATTATCTCAGTTTTTTTTACCAAAATGCCCTCTATATTAGATTATGAAGAGAATAAGCAGGATTACTAGAGCATTTTTTACAACAAGTGGAGAAAATAAGAAATTGACCCATGAACCTAATTGAACAAAATATATTGATACAAGTAGAAGTAAAATATTATTTTTTACCCCTGGTAGTCTTAAAATACCTACAGAATATGAGAATGTTAAATATATCTGCAACATTATCTCGAAATTAATTTTTACTATTTTTACCAAAATGCCCAAATTGCCCTCCAGATTAATTTATGAAGAGAGCATCTTTTACAAAAAGTGGAGAAATTGACCCATACAAAATTAGGTTAAGAACTACATATATGTTGAGATTTGGTAAGGGAGTTTACACAAACAAACCTGATTATAAGAGAAATCTTGAATGCACGTCTCCTTCAGTACAATCCCAATTGAAAATACAAGTGCAGACGGAATGCTTAACAATCCGAGAACCCCCTTTCAGACAAACTAGTAATATTAGAAGTACAAAAGCAATGATATAAAACTACAATAAAAAAACAAGTAACACATGCTGGCATGGTTCCAGTTTTTATCCAATCTAAAAGTTATTTTGACTTCTTCGTTTCATTTTAGGCATTTCTTGTCTTAATTGAGACTGACTAGTGACTAATCATCTAGTTACATATAAAGAGAATTATACACAAACTTAGGTACCACAATATATAGTCCTAATCTATGGTGAAGATATTGACAGAGCATATGTTGCTACGTGAAGCGCACAAGTCATATGCAAAGCTGTATTGGTTCTATTATCCGTGTACTGCATGAAGCAAACATTACTCTGTTATTATATATTACCCCTTATCTAGTGTCCCAGTACTATAAGACTAGTACATAATAATCCATGAGAGAACCAGTGCTTAATTAGTTAGTAAAATTCAACAAAGAAATAAACAAATTGCTAACCTGAGATCCCATGTGTTGAACAAGAACACCACTGATGGAGTACCCGACAAGGCCTCCAACGGACTCGCACAAGCTGCACAAGCTCTGCATGTGAGAGGTGAGAGAGGGGTGTGTTAGACTATTTTGAGCCACCAATGCATCAATGGTCACATCAGATATCGCCGCACCGGCACTCCGCAGTGTCATTGCCACTGCAGCAAGTGTTATAGGAAGAGTGCTGCCTAGAGATATAGTTAGAGTAGATATTATCCCCATTGCACCTGTGAAAATATATATACCAGTATGGATTCAGTTTTGAGTTATATGATTAAATTGGAAAATTATACCTACATTTATGCCTTTTGTCCTCAACTTAACTCATTTGATTCCCGAATTAATCCGAAGTTAGACAAACCCTTCCTTTTAAGCCTCTAATTTTGTTCTTTTCTCTATGTCCTACACAATAATGTCTCCATTTAACCAAATTTATCTTACCTTTTCAACTATGGTTTTACAGTATATGCAAGCACCTACTGTCGTTTTCGTACCAATGCATGCACAAACCAACCCAAAACCCAAAATATACAAACTTTATAACATTCACATCTAATATTGATGTTACTTAACCATTAACAATACAATAATTTTGGACTATGGTTATTCTGCCATGCAAGCATCTACTATCAGTTTGATGGTTTGGTACCAATGCACCGACAAACCAACCCGAAACCCGAAATCCGAAACTCAAAACACACAAACTTTATAACATTCACATCTAATATTAACACTTATAGAAGCAAATGTACCTGCCAAGATGAAATATGGTCGTCTCCGGTACCCTTTTACTGGTACACAATCAGTCAAAAGGCCCCAAATGGGTTTGACTATCCAAGGAATCCAAGTCAAACCATCATAAAATTGTGCTTGAGAAGGTTGCAGCTTTTGCACATCCTTCCAATAGAAATTGCTGGCAACTTGAGTTACACCACATCCCAAGCCCTGGCAGATTCCATAAGCCGAGACCACGCCGTACACAAAGGACCAGTGTAGTTGGTCTGAGAGCATTCTAAGCCAGCTCCATGACCATTTGGAATCTTTTGAAGCACTCTCTTGTTCCAGTGGATCTTGCATTGTTTGCTTTCATTCGTTCTAAGGTAGGCTAATGTGGAGACAATGTAAGCATTTGAATTTCTATAAAAAATTTAGTTTTGTGAAGAGGAGTTTTTGCTTGAACGAGATTTCTATTTTTGTAAGATGTTTTGGGTAGAAATGCAAAGGAGAAGAAGAAAGGTGTTGACTAAATATATTATTTTATTATTCGTTGACTGTATAATGTATTTGCCAAATGGGTGTTAAACATCTCTACTGTTTACCCAGAGGCAATAATTGCTTTTGGAGGATAACCGTAGCATTGCTAGTGCAAGCCATTAAGCCATAATTTGTTATCCTTAATTGAACAAAGTCAATTAGTGTGGCAGAGACGAATTGTGTTTGACAGAAATCTGCGAGTATAGCTGCATTGCAGAGAGAATACCAGTATCATGAATTCACATCCTCTCCGTTACCTGATAAGGGAATCTTTTATAATTAGTAGATCTTGACCGTTTTTTTAAACTCGGAACGAATCTCAAAGCCCAATAATATTGTTCCTCCACTAGCTCGAATCCCAAATCGGCTGAGATTTAATCTCAAACCGTAAGGGGAAGATACGAATCCCAGTTCTGCTATAATGGTTAGCGTATATATTGAGGTGTAAAAAGAAAAGAGGTTTATTATTTTTGCAATATTAATAATATATTTTTTTAACCAAAAAATATTAATAATATATTTTAAAAAAGAAAAAGAAAATTGAAAATTAACTCTATAGATTTCTTAACTATCAATTTTTTACAATGAAAGTATTGTTTGATGGTACAGCAAGAACCGTTAGTTTCAACTTTCAATCACTTCCAATCATATTTTGTAGAAATGATACACGAATAATATAGATCATCGATCTATATAATAAGGAGGGATCAAGTTATAATAATTTTTGAGTTACAACAACTATTTTTTATATTTATCCAAATCATTAGATGTGATCTTTACAATAAAATGTGTTTGGAGACCAAATTTTATATTTTTGGAAATTTTTTTTACTATTTATTAAGATAAATACAAAAACTAGTCAAATTCAGACCGTTGAATTTTGTACTCATCTTAATAAATAGTAAAAAAAAATACCAAAAAAATGTAAAATTTGTTCTCCAAGCACATTTTATTGTGGAGATCACATCTAATGGGTTGGATCGATGATTTGGATTTTGAAAATGTAGAAAATGGTTGTTGTAACTTGATATCTTCTCTTATATAATATAGATTGCAAATTTAATATATTTTTTTATATTATCGAGATTGTCAAACTAAACAATTGTCAAGTGATTATCTCAAGAGAAAAATGTTATCCATGTTTTGTTTTGCTTTTCAATTTTTTTTTTCTTAAAGAGAATGCCTTATTTTACACAATAGGAAAGAATTATAGTAAAGAGATTTTGAAACTGATTTTTACTAGCGGATAAAGTAAGACAATATGGAAAAACAAAATATAACCAGTTACAATTTATTTGGGAGCAAATTTTAATAATTTGGATTGTGATAATTAAGATATATTGTCAAAAGAACAGACGATAATCAGTAAGAGACAGAACTAGAAAATTAAGATTGAATGGCTAAAAAATTAAATGTGTTGATGTATACATAAATTCACATTTTTTTAATTTACAGGGAAACTTAGCACCCTTGTTGTATTACCATTTCTCTCCTGCAAGCAAGCAGTCGATCAGCTTAATTATAATTATGATTTTTTTTTAAAATATTAATTTCTTTGGCGCCAGGCCAGACCAGCACAAGCATAGACATACTCTGTTCTATATCATAAATTAATAATTTCGAAAAACGAACAAGCCGAACAAGCCCCTTCAATCTTTGATATAGAGTAGATTAATTAGCCGAACTAGTTGACTTCGACGACCAAAGGATTGAAGGGCTTGTTCGGCTCTCCGAACAACATCCTTTAGCAAAGGATTAAAGTATTGAAGGGCTTGTTCGGAGACGGTTTGCAATTAATTTTCTCATCAGTAAGGGCTTGTTCAGCTCTTCGAAACAGTATTGTAAATAACAGGATGAACTTGTTAAACATATATGATACCGTCAAGTGATTAATTAAAATTAATCATAAATAATTGGTCATAATTAAGAAAAATTAATTGATTAGTTCGAAAAAATCCGTAATAATTTGATCACCATTAATAACTAAACGGTGGATTAATCGGTTTAAACGGCTATTTTTAACAATGCTGCTCCGAACAATATATCTTTTGTAAAAGAGTAAAGGATTGAAGGGCTTGTTCGGAGACCGCTTGCAAATTGCAATCTGATATTTGGAAGTATTGAGGTCTAAGGGTCTGCTATTTGGAAGTATTGAGGGCTAAGGGCTTGTTATTTGGCAGTATCGAGGGCTAAGGGCTTGTTCGGCTCTCCGAACAATATCCTTTAATAAAGGATTAAAGGATTAAAGGGCTTGTTTTTTGTAATCGGCTACTTACAAACGTCAAACAATATGTTTTTGAAGGGTTTGTTCGGAGATCTGAATCCTTTCGTTACTCTTTCTCTTCGGCTTAAACAATATGTTTTGGGCCTACGGGCCATGGCTGTAGCCGAAAAAAAAAACAATATGTTTTATGAATTGAACCCTACAATCTTCTAGTACTTTTTAAACAAGTCCTTCAATCTTCTAAGTATAAATACTTCAATCAGAACGTTTCTTTCATATTTTTCCCTTCAGGACGGAACATCTGCTCAAATCAAGGTATTTCTCTACCACTTTTTTTTTTTTTTTTTTAAAATGATAATAAGGAAGAGTGGAAGACATCGAGTGGATTATTCTTATCAAATCAAATTATTTTACATTTTATTTTGCTCCTAATTCATACATCGTTATTTTTGTCTTGTTTCCAAAATTAAACTTACCATTAACTTGCTGTTTAGTCTTCCAACTGCAATCAGCGTAGAAAGATGGTGCTAATTAACGTGTCAATTGATGATACTGAAGCCAACAATACCGGGTCCGGGACTGCGGCAGGGTCGGAGACTGCTGTCGGGTCCCCGCCAAGGATTGTGGCCGAAAGATCTTTGAATGATCAGTAAGTTCCTACCAGAGAAACTTTATTTCAAATAGTTATAGTTTATTTTTTGGAACTGATTTATTATGTAAAACAGCGTCAATTCTTGCGCTGGTCTTCTGGCGCCAAATAAATTAATATTTAAAAAAAAAACCCATAATTATACTCTGCAATGTGTAAAAGATTTCCTTCACTTTAAGGTTTGAGATTTACTCTCAGTCGTTTTGAGACGGGGGCTCGCGCTGGGGCAATATTATTTGGACTTTGAGATTCGTACAAAGTTAAAAGAACGGATCAGATCCACAAGTTCTAAAAGATTCTCTTTTATAGTTCCGGGAAGATGTGAAATCCCGAATTTTTTATTAATATCCACATTTAATATAAAATTTCAAAAAATAACCGCATGGGCGGTAAAATTCGAAATGTACCCATTCCGGAAAAAATTTTTCCGGAACCAAGCTCTACATCCGGAAAAATTTTATCCGGAAACACGCCCTTTCCATAAAAAATTTTTCCGGAAACACGCTAAAACCGGATAAATTTTTTCCGGAAACGTCCCACATCCGGAAAAAAATTTTCCGGACTCGGA